>ML685807.1:6679887-6724448 GCA_007922175.1 Pelusios castaneus
AATAATAATAATAATAATAATAATAATAATAATAATAATAATAATAATTTAGCCAAAACCCATGGGGAAAAAAAACATTTAGATGGAAAAATTTTGACCAGTCCTATTCACTAGTCTTTCATTATTAATGGAAGCATTAGTATTGCATGCCAGACTAAATCCTTATTTCTGATATTTCTGGATGTTAGGGTATTTAACCTCACAATCTGAACTTTGTCTCAGTACTAGTGTTTGTATTCTGACTGCATGGAAAATAATTAAATAAAGCATCAATGATAATTAAGGCTGCATAGGTAAAATAAAAAAAAGATATGCACAGGATATGCCAAAGTTAAGGTTAAGGCCACATTGCACAAATTTAGCATTTTACATTCCTCTTCTTTTTAGAAAATTTGCATGGAACTATATACCACCTCCTCAATAATAAGAGAAATCAAAAGCCAGGGTAAACGACATACAAGGAGCTGTGTATTTATTAGCTGAAAGGGATGTATCACCTGCAATAGCCTGAAGCAAAAACACCACCTTTGACCCTTTCCTCCTGAAGATTTAAAGGCCAACTATAAGTAGGACACATTGGGATAGACTCCTATAAAATAATAAACTAAAAATGTAGCTTTCAGTGATGGTGAGGAGTTTAAGAAAAGGGAGAAAATTCTTACCTCTTGCAGTACCAGGAAACAGAGTGAAAGATAACCTGATATTTCCAGAAGAGACTCCAGATGTGCTATGTATGAAGGTTTACATTTTACAGTTACATTTTTCTTTTTTTTTTTTTTTTTTTTGCTATGGATAAATAAATATACAGATTTCTTTTGGACAACAGTTACTTGTGATTCACCATCACAATGTCACTTAATATATATTTCTGATTGAGTTGTTTAATATATGCTATAACACATACAGAATTTTTAGTATAAGCTGACTTCAACCTGCTATAGAAAACATATGTTTTGGTTTTGACTTTTTCATGTTGGCTATCCTGCTTTACATTAATATAGCTTTCCTGTTTAATATTCTTATGGAGGAGGCTGAATGGAAAGAAGGAAAAGTTGTCCATTTTTAATATTAATATTTAAATCACCCTAATAAATTTTGATCTTCACACCTCATTAAAGGGTGTGGCAAGGAGCCAATGAGTACACTCCATTGAGGTGAATGTTGTGGGAAAAGGCTGAGTTTGAGTCATTAAGGGCCAGTTTGGCAAAGCAGGTGCTCATGTCTGTCTCTGTTCAGCAAATCCCTTAAGCACATGCTGCACCTTAAAGCACACACTTAAAAAGTCATGGAAGTCAATGGGATTTCAGCACCTGCTACATGGGGATGAACTGTTGAACTGGAGCCTCACTGCTGTTATTGGATTTCAGACAGTTTTCAGCAAGGCTCAATTAAAAGGAGACCAGTGCACACATTTATATAATGATGGATATATCTTGGCTTAGCTGTTAAAAAAAATGTAAATTTTACATTTAAAAAAAAAAAAACAGACCCAAGCTTAAAAGACCTCAGATGTTCTGGATCCAAAAGTTGTATTTAACTCATACTTTTTTTGCATGTTTCTGTTTATATTTATCCTGAGAAATTTCTATTTCTTGAACACTGTTAAACTGAATCCTACTTTATGTACACAACAACTCTCATTGTCTTTAATGACAGATGTAGGTACTTAGCACCTTTGAAAACCAGACCATGACTAGTGAATTCCTTAAATATGGTGTTAGGAGCCTAAATGGGCAGAAAAGTATGAATTTTGGCTTTATCCACTTAATGAATACTCAGTGTCTCCCAATCACCCCCATCCAACTATTTATATCTGCCATTATCTTTCAGTTCAAAGAAGAGTTTTAAGTCCTCGTAGACACACATGAGATGAATAGAGGCTCTGTATTCTCGATCAGAGGCACATATGTCATACTCTTTCCTATTAATATATCCAAATGTGTCAGGCATCACCTCTTCTCCCCAATCTCTTTCATCTCATCCATACAGCCTCTATTAGAAGGGCATTGCAGAGAGGACATCATTTGTTTTATATTGTGTCACAAGGGTAGTCAATTTTTTTTTTTTTGTCGAGATCCACATTTCTTTTCAAGGTGTAGTCAAACTCCACAATACACAGAAAATAATAAAAAAAAATAGCAATAATGATAATAAGAATTAGTAAATGAAAAGATTTTGGGGTCTATTCAAAAGAGTCTGACAGTCCAAATTTGGCCCCCGGTCTCTGTATTGACTACCCTGTCTTACCCTGTGATCTTCTGCTATAGACTTACCTGAGGCATTAGTTCCTTCTCCGATAAGAGTAATTTACCTAAATTCTATGTCTTTTATGTAGTAGGGAATAGACAAAGAAAGACCCAGCTGGCACACCTCTTCCCATTCCAAATAGACAGAGAGCTCAGTTAAATATTTAGCATTTAATGTTACTTCTAACCCTGAGACATGGTTAAAGGCCAAGTTTCCTGCAATGAACTGTAATAATATTTCAGAAACACTTACCTCCTGGAAGCCACTTTTCTTTAGCTGGAGTGGCTAAATAAACACAATCTGTATGATTTGGTTTCCCAGACTAAATTATCTCTTTTACATGCTTTGGCTACTGAACCATACTAGCCTTTTAAAAGAAAATGAACATGACGGTGCACACTTTGTTTGGGTAGAGAAAAGGATTCACATTAGAATGAGAACTATGGGAAAACCAGTGTTAGAGGCAGCCTCGGTGCTACCTGATTTTTATTTATATTACTTGGCAGCTCATTGGAGAACACAAGCTGTCTTGAGACATTACCACTAGGTAGCCGTGGATAGAGAAGAAATGAGATTAAGGAACTATTGTTATAGTTATAGAAAAAGGAGACGCATGAAGAAAGAGATGGCCTAATCTCGTTTCACACTATTTATGACTGCTCTCTTCTCAGTTTGATTTTGCTTTTGTCCCCACACTTTGATTTGGCAGTGTGGATCCTTTTCACTGCTTCTAATATGGGGAATTATGGAACTAGATTTTGCTCTGTGGGCTAAAACTATTGAGGACAGCTATTCAAGGGAGAGAATTTTCTGTCATTGTTTTCTTCAGGTTTTTAAACTGCAACCATGAGTGTAGTATCCAAATGCCTGTTACTCATGAGAAATAACATGAATGTCCCTGAATTTCTTTTTTATTTGTATTTTTCAATTTCTCCTCTTTGCAATTCACAAGGGATCAAATCCTTTCCAATTAAGGCAGAAGAAGTTGCTAATTGAAAACATTACAGTCATATAGCACATCTCCCACATGTCCAACATAATGTATGAATCCCTCTTTGTCATTCTCCCATGACATTTGTGGCAAACTAGGCACTGGTTTAGGAAAGCATAATATCTGGATTCAAATCCTTTTATTCTTCTTTACATATGTTACAGCATCATTCTAACTTGCTGGCATATGACCCTTGATTGACCAAGTGTTTTGTTCCCTAAGAATTTGAATCAGTCCTGGATGAGATGTGAAAGCAAGCATATACTTTGAAGATGTCCAGCATTGTTATGATTTTTGAAAAAAGTCACAACAAATAATAGAATATATAAAACATCTTCAGATGCCCTTATCTCAAATAACACATTTCCTGAAAGACAACAAAGACATCCATGCCAAGATAAATGTTAATGGCTCCTCTGGTCTTGACTACTGGTATGATGGCCATTATCAAACTGTGGAAAAATGGAGACCCACAAGGTGTCATGATATAACTCGGAAAGATCTACATCTTTTCAGGCTTATACAAGCTGTACTGTACCAGGGCAGAAAAGGCAACAAAATAAACTATCTTATAAAGAACCTTCACATTGTACTATTGTGACAGATGGGACACCTAGGAAGTGGAAAGAGTTCAAATGACTGTTTTGAAATGTCCTAGACAAGCAAGGACTTCTGGGACAATACATGTGAAATGGTATTCCCGGGCAGTGTCTGGAGGCTGGGTAATACCACAGTTCCAGTTGTTATACCAAAACACACACACACAAACAAACCCCAACAGCAAAATAAAATCCCTAGTCACTTGAAGCTACACCATAAGGATAGGGCTATCAACTGCTGATTACCTGTTGCTGGAGATCAAACACCTGAACCATATAAAGAAATGATTGATTTCCCTGGCCTTGGTTCTGGTTCCTGATCTAAAGGCTGTTATGAACTTATAACCACAGGGAAAACCTAGATGTGGAACTGAAGGACTGATAGCTGCAAGAACGCTATGTTGGAGTGGGGCTGATCTCTGGTAAATTCTTTTAGCATTCATATATATCCTTATATTATTTGTATATGATTTTTCTATAATGCTTTTACCTTAAGAACAAATGTGCTTGTTTAGCAGGAGCTATGTGGTATCTTGTAACTGCAGGCAATATGCTATTCATAGCCCTTCGAGAGAAAGCAAAGTGTTGGCTTTTACACAGTCTGGCTTGCTGAGGATATTGCACTGTAAGGCAGGTAATTGTGAAGCCTTAAATTCCTGGGCAGAAGTAAGTAAGATGCAGATTTTCTTCCATGAAAGGTGACCACAAGAAGCTGGAAAACTTTAGGCGTATGTAGCCAGGGAAGTACAGATGCAGTTACCCTGGTAGCTTTGTCCTTTGGCTTTCTAGTGACTGATCTGGCTAAATCAATATTTTCGTTTGTCATTCCTCTGTCCTTTCTTTTTTTCTCTTGGAACCAAATTCTATCCTGATGTACATTTGTGCAGAAATGTGAAGTCAATGGGATTGTATAACTAAAGATGAGGGGGGAAAAAGAGATCTTTTTTTATACTAATGCTTGGTCATGGTCTGGCACTTTGTTTTAGATTACAAGGTGGATTGCCACTGGAAGGAAGGAAGGAAGGAAGGAAGGAAGGAAGGAAGGAAGGAAGGAAGGAAGGAAAACTATTGTTATTTTTTTATCCTGCATTACTTGGACAAAATGGGAATCCTCTCACTCAGACAGATGTTGCAGAGCTAGCACCACTGTTGGTATTAGTCAGTAAAGAGTGCAAAAGAGGCAGCATAAGGGTGATCCAGCCAATCCCTGCACCAGAAAGGAGAACTGCATAGCTCAAAGGGAAAGCACATTTCTAAAGCAAGTATATGGGGGAAGGATGTTTTCCTCTCCCTATTTGTTGAGCCCTGGTCTATACTGACAGTTAAGTTTGACATAAGGCTGCTTACTTTGACCTCCTGCAGCCTGTGTCTCTACTGTCAGAGCAGTAAATTTGAATTAAATGGTGCTGTAATTCAACCTGAAAACAGCACCCCTGTAACTAGCGTGGCACTGAAGTTGAAATCCATAATTCAAATTTAGGTCTGTGTAGCCAGAGAGCAGTGAAATTTGAGCTCATTGGCCTCTGGGACCTATCCCAGAAATCCCTGGTTTTTTCTTGCTGCTCTTGATTTGCCACCATGTTGCATCATCATTGTGGCAGGTAAGCAGCACATAGCTCCTTCCTTGCCTGCAGCCCCATGACGTTTTTAATTCATCCCTCTCCCTACCTCCAGCTCTGTGCCTGCAGCAGAGAAAGAGAGCACAGAAAATTTTTGGTTTGGTTTTTTTGGGTTTTTTTTTTTTTTTTTTTTGAGAGAGAGAGAGAGAGAGAGAGAGAGAAGAGGGGAAGTGATTGCATTGCTTCATAGGAGGACTGTTTCCTCCCCACATGTCTCTGTGCCCAGTTGCACTATGGGACAGCTACCCATAGTGCAATGCAGTTCAGGAAGAAGTAATGATGACCAGTGGAGACAAGAATCCGGAGCCATATGCAGAGTGGCTATGTCTACACTAGAAAAGTTAAGTCAACTTTATTAATTTGACTTAATAAGGTCGACTTTAAGTCGACTTAACAAAAGTTGACTTAACTTTTCTAGTGTAGACATAGCCCCTTTTGACCTTATTAAGTCGACTTAACATTTTCAGTCGACTTAATAAAGTGGGATTAGGCACTAATCCCCATCCACCCTGGCTTAAGTAGACCTAATAAAGTTGACTTAAGCGTTAAGTCGGCCTAAATCAAGGTGTTATTAAGTCGGCTTAACTTTTCCTTAAGTCATCTTAAGGAAAGCCCAGTGTGGACGTGGAATAGTTTAGGTAGACTTAAGCCTCCATAAGTCGACCTAACTTGTAAGTGTAGACGCACCCAGTATGATCAGTCTCATGTGTATTCTATAATTTGACAGCCTAAAATCAAATTACAATCCTACCCCCAGCATAGACAAACCCTGAGACACTGAAGAAAAAATAAATTATATTCCATAATGGATGTGAGATGCTTAAACTATTATGTTGATTACCTACATATCTGTATGACAACATTGGCATACATTCGAGAAAGGTATTTACTGGGCCTGAACTTTTCAACCCTGTGTACTCAAACCTCTTACTCAAATCAGTGAAATACTTGGATTCTCAAGGAATGCAGGATTAGACCAACTAATTCATTAGTTTTCTAATTATTCCAAAGGAGTCCCTGTTCAGATCTGATCACTATTTTAATCTCAGATGCAACAAAAATTAATTTAAGTTAAAAAAATTGCATATGAAAAGATTTCTTAACGTTTTGTTCTTTCGGTGCATTTTGTCATGGTTGCTGTCTCTTTATAGAAGGATCTGCATTAGAATTATCAGGGGAAGCAATCTCCCCCACCGATAGCTAGATAGGTGGTCCTTTTATGAATTTTTGTTTAATACATGTTCTGTTTTTCCACAATGCTCTAAATATGTAAATAGAGGCATTTACTGCACAGACAGAGATTCAATGACAAGTACAAAAAGAGTAATGACAGTGAAAATCCTGTCTATAACAAGCCAAAGAAATTTTCATAGCAGTCACGCTGCTGTCAGCTGTTCAAAAATCCTCCATTCTGATGAGGAAAAGGGCAATTAGACAAGTTATCCCAAAGCAATGTCAAAAAGCCTACAAATTAAAGTAGCTATAAAACTCAATCCCAACAGACTCCTATAAATATGTACAGTTAATGCTACTGGAAAGCAGTGTAATAGGTATCATTTATCTGTATGATATCAGTTGAGACACACTAGTGATCCATGCATATCATAGACCATTTGTGTAACGAAGTGATGACCACCACTTGAGTAATTAAGCATGCTAAACAAAGACAGCTATTTAAATAACCGTAAAGGTAAGGATAGAAACCAAAACCACAAAGGTTATGAATCCACACTATTTACTCAGGCTCAGTTTTGCCTAAGGAAGGAGCATGGATGGTATAAAGAGCAGAGCTCTATTTTTTCAAAAACAGATTTAAAATCTCAAAGTTTGACTCAGTCTCAGAGTTTTCATAATTTTTCTCTATTATTTGGTTTAAGGCTATATCTACACTGGCAATTTAAGTTGACTTAAGGAGGCTTAAGTCGATTTAAATTAAGCCATGTCCACACTAGGCTTTCATTAAGTCGATTTAAGACATTCCTTATTTGACTTAATGAAAGCTTAAGCCGACTTTGTTATTACCACTTATTAAGTTGACTTAACCCTTTAAGTTGACTCCTTAAGTCAACTTAAGGACTGTGTGGACATGGAGTGACCCTGAAGTCGACTTTATTAAGTCGACTTAAGGGTGCGTAAGTCGACTTAACAAAGTGGACTAAGTCGACTTAAAGCTAAATCAACTTAGTCTACTTTGTTAAGTTGACTTTAATAAGGTCAACTTTAAGTCGACTTAAAGTCTACCTTATTAAAGTCAACTTAACAAAGTCGACCTAACTTTTCTAGTGTAGACATAGCCTAAAAGTTTTGCAGCCATATGCTAGCAAAATCAAGCTTGACATGGTCCCAATTGTGGGTGGCACAAAACACTCACACAGCATTTGCAGTCAGTGTTGGCTGAAAGCACTCAGGAGGAGGTCAGCACATTGCTACACCGACTCATGTTCAATAGTTGAAGTAAATGGCTTGTGCCAATTCAGTTTTTTTCCTCTTTAAACTTTTGATGTTCTGAGTGCTAGATTCTGACTAGTAACAAAGTAGGATTTGTTATGCTGAATAAAGCAAGGAGAGTTTGAATCTTTCCCAGATGGTTCCAGTTTCCTAGATACAGCTTTCTGACTCTGACTCACCATATTGTAGTAAAAGTGTTTTGTTATGCAACTCAGTGAAGAACTGAGTAGACTTCAGTACTTCCAGGCTCTATTTAATTCAGTAGGCTATGCTGCATGTCCTGTATACAATTCCATCCACTCTTTAGCTTCAGATTATCCAGAAAAATATTTTCCAAAGCTGGATCTGGATATTTCCTCCTCTGGAAATCCTTTGGCTTTAAGAATATATGGCTGAATTTTGAATTACAGCAGTGCAAAGGTGGAGTAGACTGAGACTTGCAATTGAAGGGTGATTTCTTTTTAATACATTGTTAGCGAAGAGACCTGGGCCGACTTCTATCATTGTTTACATGCATGTTGATGACTGTTTTTCTTTCAGATAAAAATCCAATCCACCTAAGTTATTCATCCTCCTTAGCCAGTCGGTAAAATGTATGGTTTGAAAATGGTAATGACAATCTTGATCATGTGATTTTTGTATTTTCTGTTCTGGTCACACAGGTTTAGTCCTTAGGGGTTTTGTCTTAGTGTAGCCTTATTAATGTATCTGATTTTAGTTTTAAGCCCTGTCACAAATGTTTTTTTGAGAACAGTGAAGAGGTGGGATATATGTTTCCAGAAATAGCTTAGCAAAAGGGAGAAACTTGTTGACAGGTCATAATTACTTACAGTGAGCACTCTCAGTTTCTGGGAGAAATAGGTTCCTTGAATTTCTTCATAGTGATATTTCTGTCGAATTGAGATTAAATGTTGACAAGTTATAGGCTGCACTGTGACTATTTGGCAGGACCCTGACTAGAGAGCAGTACAGTCCAGCACCAACTCTAGGAGTGCCTGGGGAAGAACTGTGCATTCTCTCTATCTGCTCCCATTTATGCAGGTTACATCAGTCCTTTGGAGGTGAGGCCTGCTTCTATCAGTACACTGGACCCACTCATCTTCCCCTTTGAAAAATGGACTCTTTGGGGGCAAGAATTCAGAATGGCTATGTCTACACTAGAAAAGTTAAGTCGACTTTATTAAGTCAACTTAATAAGGTCAACTTAAAGTCGATCTTAAGTCAACTTAACAAAAGTCGACTTAACTTTTCTAGTGTAGACATAGCCCCTTTTCGACCTTATTAAGTCAACTTAACACTTTAAGTTGACTTAATAAGGTCGATTTAGGCGCTAATCCCCATCCACACTGGCTTAAGTCAACCTAATAAGGTCGATTTAAGCGTTAAGTCAACCTAAAACGAGGTGTTATTAGGTAAACATAACTTTTCCTTAAGTCGACTTAAGGAAATGTTTAAGTCGCCTTAAGGAAAGCCCAGTGTGGACGCGGAGTAGTTTAGGTCAACTTAAGCCTCCTTAAGTCGACCTAACTTGTAAGTGTAGATGCACCCTATGTGTGCAAATATAGTGCCTAGCACCACATCCTCCTGTGACAGAGGACTTGTCTACACTTTCAGTGCTGTAGCATTGCAGCTCACCAGTACAACTGCCCCACTGAAACACTTCTTGGAGACATTACTTGTTCTCCCATCAGCATAGGTACTCCACCTCTTTGAGAGCACTGAGCACTGTCTTCACCAAGGTTAGGTCAGAATAACTACATTGCTCTGGGGTGTGGATAATCCATACCTCTGAGCAAGGTAGTAATACTGACATAAATTGGTACTGTAGAGCAGGAAACAAAAATGCCCAGACAGCTATACTACCTCTGTCTGTCCATCTTCTCAATATCTCACTGAAGGGAGTCCCATGTGTTCTCCACCACAAAACTAAGATCTAGCAGACCGTCATGGTTAGTGGAAGGTGTGTGTATGGAAATGAGAGTTATGTAGAATATGAGGTTTAAAAAATGTTGAACTACTCAGGTGAAACTTATCACCTGAGGTGAGTCAGGTTCCAGAGTTTAATTCAGTTAACAGTGAGAATAATGGACATCCATGGAGCCAGCCCTATGTTTGCTATCTGGCCTGGTGCAGGCTTGAGGATTTACAAAGACAAAAGTACCCTAAGAAAAGTTTCTGAATAATGGACCCCTTGGGGCAAGAGTCAATACTCTATAACCATAGGAAAGTGGACAAGGAAGAAGATTTGATTCATTATGAAGGAGGCGTTCTGCCAGCAGGAGCATCTCCAAAAGGTGGCTCCCAGTTTTGTGGTATGGACAAGCACTGTCCCATTGGGTGAGAAATCCTTATTAGGCAGGAAAGCTACTTGTTAATAAGTATAGGCTAGATTGTGGTTTATGTTTTTCTTTTATCTGTAACTTTGTTTCCAAGCTTTTATATTTACCTTTATTTGAAGCTGAATTTTAAGTTCTGTTATAAAATATTCAATACAGTTTTCGTATAGATACATCTATGTGCTTTGTGCTAAGGAAGCTTAAGCGAGGTGAAACCCATAAACAGGAACGCATTGCTTCTGTGAAGATAGTGGCTTGGTGCACATTGCAGGAACCCAGAGGACGAGAGACTGGACAGTCGATTGTAACAAAATGATTGTGTAAATTGTTAATCTGTAAAAGGAAGGAGTAGGGCCTGCTGGGGACAGCTTTCCTCAGCAGACACAGATGGGGCTCCCTCCTGCTGTGAGCAGGTGGTAGTGATTCATCAACCCCAAAAAGTGTCTCACACCCTTAGCCACAAGGGTTTACAATGTTCTTCCAACTCTTTTAAATACCAATATTTATTTTTCTATCCTTTTGTCAGCTTTCACATTCATTTTAATTTCATTGAAGGCTAAATTCTCTAAGAATGAGAGAGATTTTTCCAACAGCAGAAGCCAACTAGGTTTTTAAATCTTTCTGCAGGCATGTAAATCTCTTCCACATAGTTGAAGTCTCCAAATCAGAAAGAATTGTATTTTCTGGAGGGTTGAGGGAAGGAGTTATAAAAAAGGCACTACTAAAAACTATGACCTCTATTAGCTGGTGAATATTTCAAGCAACATGTCCTCTAGTGCAGTGGTTTTCAAACTTAGGATCGAGACCCAATACTGGGTCACAGACCCTCAGTCATGGCCCCCCATGCTGCTATTGCCAAAAGACTGGAATGCATTGCTCAAAGATGTAATTGTTGGGTCGCAGGCATAGTGATTTTTTTCAACGGGATCCTGAAAACAAAAGTTTGAAAACCACTGCTCTAGTAAAGCCAGTTTATTATGGGTCAGTTAGACCGTCTTTTGGCAGTCTGTTTTTTAAAAATTTTGATCACTGGGACAACTTCATGAGATGTACTATTTGGTTTCTTTTGCAAAACCAAATCAGTTTCTTTTCCAAAATGTGAAAAAATTCATATTCCATAACAAGATATTAATGAACCACATATCAGAAATGGCATTTTTCATTAATAAAGCAAGAACAGCAGTTCTTAGCCAGTTTGGAAGAGATTTGTTTTCAAGCATTCTCTAAGATAAGATATAAAATATCTTTAAATATTTTCTAATATTTGACTGATAACCATTCTGATCTTGGTGCCTGCCTTAAGCTCATAGATTGGATTTCTTCCATTTCTGATATCAAAATGTCTCGACTCTGCACTTTTAGTTCTGAGTGTATGTGTGTAAAAGAAAGAGGATTGAAAGGCACAGTGTATCTCATATACTATAATCTAAAATCTATATCTCTTCACTTTATTTTTTGACTCCTTTCCGCATTAACATGGGGTCAGAAGTGAACACAATTCTTTGTTACTCTTTCCAGTTTATGACATGGGTTCATAGGTTCTTTTCTCTTCAAATTTCTCTTGACAGGTGATAGCTGAGGAGCCAGGAGCCCTTGCTGGACCATGGAGAGGTGTGATTGCCCTCGAATGTGACACTGACATCATTTCGAAACTCTCCAATTCTGTTTATTTTTATTAAGCCTTGATTCAGTTCATAGCCTTGGCTATGTCAACACTGGCAAGTTAGTTCAGATTAAGGAGGCTTAATTCGAACTAACTTAAGCCTTGGATACACTAGGCTTTCATTAGTTTGAATTAAGGGCTTCCTAAATTCGCTTATACTTTTTGAAGTAAGGGTTAATTCGAACTAGTTAGTTCAAATTAACCCAATGTGGCCATGGTAGTTCGAATTAGGCGCTTAGTTCGAAGTAACCGGCAAATTGAGCTCAATGCAATTGACTAATTCAAACTAAGCAAGTGCCATGCATAGCACTTGCTTAGTTTGAACTAAAATTTGCTAGTTCGAATTAAGTTAATTCGAACTAACTAAAATTAGTTTGAATTAGTTAGTTCGAATTAACTAATTTGAACTAACTTTGGTAAGTGTAGACAGAGCCCTTGAGACAGCTCCCTTATTATCTCCACTTCTTGAAATCCCCTTTCCATTCACCTCAGTATTCCAACCACCAGCTCTTGTGTAACTAAAGCATATGGTTTTTCAAGATTAATAAATGCTACACAGTAGCTACGCTCTTGATTTATCATTCTTTCAAACTTCCATCTTATTGCAGATAGTGTCTATAGCACCTTTCCCTTCCTAAAGACACATTGTTCCCTCCTTTATTTTCTTCAACCTTGACTCCAAAGCTCTCTTAAGGACTTAGAGACAGTAAATTAAAAGTGTGATGCCCTGGTATGTGTTTGTATCAACCTTACCCTTCCAAAGAGACACAATCAATCACATTCTCCAGTCATCTGGTATTCTCTCTTAATTCCACCAAACACCCAGCAATATGTGAAGTCACTCTATTCCAACATTTACAGCTGCCTTGATCATATCAGCAGTTACCTCATTTTCACCAGCTGCTTTATCTTTTTTCATCTTATTTAGTGTTTTTTCTAATTTGTCTAGAGAGATCTATACCTTTTGAGGCTTTCCCATAATTGTTAGTGGTGGTTGACTCACAACTCCCTTTTTTCATTTAACTGCTTAGATCTATATCTTTAATAAATGCATAATATAGAATGTTTGATTCAAACTTTAAGGATCGGGAACTATCAGCTCACATTCATAATGATTCATTTTCCTCAATCTGTGCCTCTTTATGAGAGATAGATGGTTTGACATTTTGTGGTATGTCATGACTATTCCCCCTGTCTGAGCCAAATATGCTATCAGAAAAGGTATTCTTGCTCTAACTTATAAGGCAATTGTTAAATTAAAAATGTGACTTTATAGGAGAGTTTACAACACTTAGCAATAGTTTACAGATCTTTTTGCTTTGTATGAGCCACTAATTTGTAGCGTCTCTTTCAGTTAGATGTTTCTCCCAAATTGGTAAGTGAAGAGACATGCTTTTCTACCTCCCACTAATTCTTTTTTCACTCAGTTGACTTACTCCTCATTAGATTTATATATTCTCAAGCCATGTGTGCTCAACTCCTGGAGTGTAACAAACATGTTTCTGTCCTTCAAGTCAAGAAAGCAGCTGAACTTCAATTTTATGACGCAATCGAGAAACCTACAGGATCCTGCTAGTGAATCTTCAAGGTTATGATATCTTATTTTTCTTTCTGAAGGGTTTTTTCCTACTGTTATGAATAAGTCAATCAAGCTGTCTCCTTAACAACACCTTTTTAAAAAAACTGAAAGCATGTTGCATTATATATAGTTGTTGTAGATGGACACAGCCAGTCATAATTATAGCCATGGACTTTGAGAAACAATATTAGGAATCTGTAGGGCAAGATACCAGTAAGATGGGAACTTCTTATAGTTAGCCAGTTTACATAGTCAGAAATCTTTTGGCAGGCATAAACTCAGGATCATCAATATTATTTCTGCTATTATTATTATCTAAGTGTGTATGATGCACATAGGCTATGTCTACACTTACAAAAGCTAGTTCGAATTAGTTAATTCAAACTAATTCAAATTAATTTTAGTTAGTTTGAATTAATTTAATTCTAACTAGCATGGCCCCACTAGAATGCTAGTTTGAACTAGCCATGGCCATGCAGGGCACTTGCTTAGTTCAAAATAGTCAGTTGCATGAAGGTCAATCTGCTGATTAGTTCAAACTAATATGGCCACATTGCCTTAATTCGAACTAACTATTTTGAATTAAGGGTTAGTTCGAACTAAGCAATCGAATTTATTAGTTCGAATTAAGGAAGCCCTTAATTTGAACGAATGAAAGCCTAGTGTGGCCATGGTTTAAGTTAGTTGGAATTAATCTTCCTTAATTTGAACTAATTTGCAAGTATAGACATAGCCATAGATATTGGAGACATGGGCTAAAATCAATGGGAATTTTGCCTTCAGCAGGACCAGGATTTCACCTACAGTGCCCCTCTGAATGAAATTACAATGTATGTTGCACGTCAAGCCAGGATGCTGTGGGAAAATACATCAGACAAGTATATGTGGGGGGAGAGATAAAAGATTCTGATGATAGCACAGCACAACTCATTGTAGACTCACAGATTCAGATTTATAGATTTTAAAGTCAGAAAAGACTTTTAGATCATCTAGCCTGACATCCTGTATATCACCAGCCATTAAATTTAAATCAGTTACCCCAGTATCAAGCCCAGTAACTTGACTTTGACTAAAGCATATATTCCAGAAAAATATTTAGTCTTTATATGAAGATATAAAGAGATGAAGAATACAACATTTTCCTTGGTAGTTTCTTCCAATGTTTAAGCATCCTCACTGTTAAAAGGTGGTCCCTAATTTCTAATTAAAATTTGTTTGACTAAAGTTTCCAGCCATTGTTTCTTGTTATGCCTTTTTCTATTAGATTACAGAGTTCTTTACTACCCAATAGTTTGTCCCCAGTAAAATATGTATATGCCACAAACAAGTCACTTGTTAATTTTCTTTTTGATGAGTTAAACAGATTTTGCTCTTTAAGCTTCTCACTGCAAGACATGTTTTTCAGCACTCACATCATTTTTCGTGGTTCTTTTTTGCATACTTCCAATTACTCAACATCCTTCTGAATATATAGATATCAGAACTGGACACAGGATTCCAATGTTGGTCACCAATGCTGTGTATGTAGAGGTAAAATCAAATCTCTTCTTCTATTCATGATTCCCTTGTTTATACATCCCAGGATCACAACAGCCTTTTTTTACCACAGTTTCTCACTGGGAGCTTAAGTTCTGTTACTTCTCCATTTTGATCTCTAAATCCTTTTCAGAAACCCTGCTTTCTTCCATTTTTCAATTTTCCATTTTGTAAATATTGATTGCATTCCATGTTCCTCAATATATGACTTTGCATCATTCCAGATCATCTTAGTTCCTTCTACTCCCACCCTCACTTAATAGAGAATTAAATTAAGGGTAAAATTGGGGGAGTGGTTCATTGACAAGGGAATGAAAGAAAGGATGGGGTTTGAAAGGAGGGAGACTGTGTAGTTTGCAGGAGCATATTACAAGTACATGTGACAGCAAGTTGTTGGATTGCTTCCTTGTTCTATTCCACCTGAACAGCTAATGTAGTTGGCTTTGGCAGTTTATGTTCTTTGCCAATGGTGAGATTTTTAGTTTCACTTACCTTCAAAACAGAGTACATTGCATTTATTGTGCTGGCCTCAGTTGCCCTGATGCTTTTAATTTTTGCTGGTGTTCAATTTCAGTGCTACAGACAACACTCAATTTTTCCAATAGAAAGTTCATCAGCTGCATTGAAATCCTCTAAGTATCATTTTAGGTCAGCTGTAATATTCTTATTGTCCAACCCTGTCAAAATAGACTGTAGAAATTACTTTGGACCATTTCAGTCTCTTCACTGATACAAAGATATTTTGTTTCATAAAGATACATTCCATGTCCTAAGAAATCCAATGGAATCTCTTTGGGTTCTTGAACAGCCATAGTTAATTTTTTATAATCAGTGACATTTTCTTCAGAGTAAGGTGTTTGTAAATTTTGCCTTAGTTTGGACAAGAGGCTGTCCATAAATTACATAATATATTGGGGGTGGGTGGGTCTTTCATTGTGCATGTTTATTTCACTGTTACAAAGTGTTGCATAGGTCATAAAAAAAGTGTTATGTAACTTATGTACAGCCCCATTATAAGATCAGTCTTGCCCTTCAGATAATTTTGCAGTTTTAATCCTGGGCTGACTGCACAAATCTCACCTTCTATAATTTTTGGCTCTGAATAACCTTTTTAAAATCCATTTTCCATGTACTAAATCTTATTCTTTTGTGTGGAATCATCAATCTGCCCTGTAATTCTGAAATCTTTCCTAAATAATACTAGCAGGTTTTGATGGATCTGAGGCTGTGTTCCTTATTACTTTCATGTTCAATAGCTTGCACTGATTCAGTTTTCATCGGCTTAACTACAAGCTGCTGTTGTCTGTCGCTGCAGTACTACCTATTTCTATGTTCTCACAAACTAGTGAAGCTTTTTTTTCCCCATTCCTGAGTGGGTTTTTCACCCTTTCTTTTCTGAATAAGATTCTGAATTTGATCATCCAAGTGGAGTAATATGAACACTTCTTCATCCTCCACTGAGCTAAAAGATTCACACTCTAAATGCTGCATCAACCCCCTGAGGCTTTTGCCCCTTGTATTTGTTTGATCGTCCCCTGTGATTTCCATCCATTCAGTCACAGTGAAGAGATCCTGCTGTACTAGGAGACACAGTCAGGGTTCAGGCAGCAAGCTTTTAGATACCATTGTTTTGTGGCTTGCAGAACTGCACTCTTTCAAAAGGGCCCCAGAACAAATAATCTCACTGGGGCATCCAATGTTTTTTTTTACGTCTTTAATCACAAGACTCAGCTTTACAAAGAGAACATTGTTTATGCTGGGATTCAAACCTTTTGCTTTAGGAATTTCTTGCAGGCAGATACCTGCTCAGCCTCCAGAAATAGCAGACACTCCACACAGTCTACCCACTGGAGAAGTTCTCTATTCTAAAAGGGACAGTTTCCCCTCCTCTTAATACATATAGTAATAATCATTCAAATTATTACTAGAAATAAACATTATGACTATTTTAAAACATCCAATCCAGGGACCTCACATGGGCATGAGATGACACAGAGGTACTGCTTGTGGGCGACTTGTTCCCCCGCTCTCCCTCCCCCCTAGCCATGATATTTGAAAATCAACATGTTGCAATTATAATTGGATTTTGAGATAAAGGCATTATAATGCTTCTGGGGTAGCTTAGTGTTGTGGTTCTCAAAGTGAAGTGGTTGCACCCAGCTGGGGAGGCCACAAGATAGATGATGAGGGGTGCCAAGGAATGCCAGGCTGGGGCCAGGTGGTGGTGGGGGCCCCAGCACCTCACCTGGGTAGCTCTGGGCCAGTGTTGGAGATGGGGCACTCTTAGGAGGGGATCAGAGGTGGGGGGAGGCTCCTGAAGGGGGGGCCATCACTCCTGGTAAAACAGCAGACAGTGCTGGTTGAGTTCCACGCTCCCCAGAGAAGGAAGCAGCCGCCATCACCACCACCCACTTCCTGCAGCAGCAGCCCCCTGCTGATGCTGGGCACACTCTTGCACTGCTACCACCCTGCACTGTTGCTGAAGCTGCTGCTCTCATGATCCATTTCCTCCTCTGCTGCTGGTGCTTGCTGCTACCTGCTGCCACTGGTCCCCACACTCCTGCTGCACTTCCCATGCTGTAGGCTCTGTTCTTTTCTGAAAGGGGGAGGTTTGGGGGAAGGCAGGCATGTTTGTCGGGAGGGCACTTCCCACTCTGTAGGGCTACTTTTTTTCTGAAAGCCCCTCTCCCACTTCATAAGTGCAAAAGAGAAAAGTCCATGGGGTGCTCCATTTAAAAGTTTGAGAATCACTGTATTGGTGGATCCACCACTGTAAGTGTAAATGGGTCAGTTTGTGATGCGATATGTCACTGGGTTTCTAGATTACACAGTCACAATTTGGCAATTCTTTGATTTTCCATTTGTGAAGGAGATATGCATCTCTTCTATGCACACCTTCCATGCACTGCCCTAATGGACTTGAAGGCAGTCCATTGCCTCCAAGGAAAGCAGAGTCCTGGATCTTCAATCAGTTTTTTGTTTGGACCTGCAGATATTGTCAGCTTAAATGTGCCAATGTATTTGACAATCACCATCCTGCCTTTGGACAAAGATTCACAAGTGGCTCACAGGTTGAGCCAGCGAGTTCTGGTGTCCTTTCCATTGGCCTGCAGCATTGATACCAGTATCCAGAAAGGCTTCGTGGTTGTGAGTTGAGAGAGTGGCAGTGAATTGAGGTCTTGGTGTATTGGCAGCCAGGAGCATTCATGATCTTCATGTATTCCCAGATCATAGCAGAATCTCACATGGCGTTGGCTAGCGCCATGCCTGCCAAAACTGGGAGCTATGCTATTGATTTAAAAGAGCTGCTAACAATTCAGAACACAGCATTTATTTCAGCACCAAGACAGAGAAAAGTGTTTTCTGAACCTTCAGGTTTCAGTTGGTACATGGGAGCTGGCAATTCAGTCACCAGACCTTGAAATACATCCCAAGTATCCGGAGGTTGTTGTTCATGACCTTTTCGGTGGCCTTCAGAGAGGATGCTTGCACTGTTAGCACAATGTCATCTGCATGAGTGAATTTTCAGGATGATGTGACCGGAATGTTGCTGGTATAGAGACTGAACAGTGCAGGTGCTAAAACAGATCTCCGTGATTTGCTGGCAGATTCGTAGGCGTACAGTGAATCTTCTGTTACTTAGCATCTCGGTGAGGACTTTGTGATTGTTGATTGCCAGAAGAAAGCTAATGATAACTTCATCAGGAAACCTATGCACCATACAGTATCTTTTTGCAGAAGAAAGGTCAATGAATACTTCTGATGTTTTAAATTATTTCTGATAGACAGATTCCAAGTAGCTGGTTAAGGTCAGCAACTGGTCACCAGGTTTAAATCCTGCCCAGTCTTTGGAAACCAGTTAGACTCATAGACTCTAAGGTCAGAAGGGACCAATATGATCATGTAATCTGACCTCCTGCACAATGCAGGCCACAAAACCTCACCCATCCACTCCAGTAATAAACCTCTAACCTATGACTAAATTATTAAAGTTCTCAGATTATGATGTAATGACTTTAAAGTACAGAGAATCCACCAACAAGTGAGCTGTGCCCCTTGTTACAGAGGAAAACAAAAACCCCCTAGAGCCTTTGCCAATATGCCTTGGGGGAAAATTTCTTTCTGACCCCAGATATGGTGATCAGTTAAACCCTGAGCATATGGGCAAGACTCACCCAAGGGAGAATTCCCTGTAGTAACTCAGAACTCACCCTTTCTAACAACCCATATCAGTTGCTCTGGTATGGACCATAGACTTTGAAGTAGGAAGGTCTCCAGAAGTTGATAGCAACTGCTAAGGATGGAGATGAGCAGGCAACTTTTTGGACCAATGGCTTCTTTTCCAGGATGCAAAAGTATAAAACTCAGGGCCTCCAGTTCAGTGAGGGCAAAGACAGCAAGGGGTGTGGACACATCAAATTACCTCCAGGGAATTACTTTCACTGATGTGTCCTGAGAAAGACTGCCCGCTGAGAGGTCCATGCCTGCAGGAAAACTACAAGGACTGCTGCTGACTACTTAACCTAGGGCAGTGTTTCCCAACCAGTGTGCCAGGGCATATAAGTGTGCCGTCAGGCCTGAGCAGGTGTACCATGGAATTTTTTTTAAAACTACTTGAAGAGTTCTGGCTTGGCTCATTGGCTCATGAATATTCATGAGTTCATTTGGAAACTATACGGTGGTGTGCCTCAAAATAATTAAAGGTAGTAAGGTGTGCCACCGCAGAGAAAGGTTAGGAACCACTGCCCTAGGGTAACTGACCCAGGTACAACCCAGGTAGAGGGTAGAAAGTAGCCCAAGGGCAACCAACTGCTATTTGGTGGTGTTGGGGTCTACGCTTTAGTCAGCACATTACAATGGTATTACTCACTGACCCAGGGGTGGAGCATTTCTTTATTGTTAGGGCCTTGGGCTGGGATGTGATGGAGTAGGGAGGGCCCATATCCCCCTACCTCCTGCCACCTCTTTGGGTGGCAGAAGTTCCATATCTGAGCCCTAGATTTCAGAGGTGCTCAAACCTCTGCCGGGGATTAACAACTGCTTGCCTACTCCACCCTGCCTTGAGGTGGAGGTCTGGGGGCCTGGGACTATAGACTATTCACTTGTCTTTCCTTGCTTGAGGTCTGGGGTATAGACTGCTGCTTGGCTCTGTCCCTGCGTAAGGGCATAGAGTTGATAGACTGTGTATTTGCCCTGTTCTGTCTGAGGCTAGGGCTTGTTGACTGCCCAACCCCTTTAACTGCCAATTGGATCATCTCCTGTCAGTAGGAAGTGAGTGAGAGAGGCAATGAAGCAGTCCTCCAACCCTTGATAAGCTGCACTGCCTAAGAGAGAAAGGAGCTTCCAATCTTTGTGGTTTGACCTTGTGAAGTCAAGCACCTTCACGGTTTCGCACTACCTTTTTCTTCTTGTTGTGGTCAGAGACTCAAACAATGCCATTGCAATCTTGAGGCTTTTTTCAGGTTGATATAGCTGGAAGAATGTCTCACTGTCTTCTGTTTAGCAAGGATTGAATGCTTTTCTGAATCTCCTTGACATTACTCAATTTGGTGGCTGATAGAAAGCAGTGGTAGTGAGCAAGGTATGATGGAGTCTGATTTATTGTGTCCTACACAATCATTGTATAACATAACCAGTCAGCAGACTGTAGTTCCAGCATGATTGGGGAAGGAATAGAATGAGCTGAACTTACATAGACCTACTCAAATCATGACTGGGAAGTGATGGCTATTGGGAAAATCATAAAGAACTGACCTTGTGGATAGTGCTGAGAGTCTGCTAATGTCAGGGGACACAAAACAAAGGTTAAGAGTGTAGTACTTCCTCCACTGGGCTGATCAGAACATGCTGTATTCTTTGACATCATAGAGAAGGCACTGGTCTTTCGTGAAAGCTCATGTTGTCAACTGTATCCATCACAGTCATGTTCTTTATAGCTCCATACTAAGTTGTCTTGGTGCTCGTAATGTTGGACGTGGCCATTCCACTGGCTGTGCTTTTAACATATTAACACTTTAGGGACACAGAGCTTCTTAGTGATTGAGTAGTGGTTTATGCTAGGCAGGAGTGGATGAAACCATTAAGATTATGTTTTATGTGCATGTTTATGTCACAAATCCTTATTTAGCATGATGGTTTGCAGATATATGGACACATCTTTTGATTTTTCATCAATGTCCTTCACTCTCTAGCTGTGTTTCTTATAGTTCAAAGAAATTGCTGTTTTGCCTCAATAGAATCATTACGATGTAATAAGGTTTTGTGTTGGTTAGGCCTTCATTGTTGAGCTGCATAATTCAAAGCAATAGGCTGATTAAAAAGAAGTTTTGGCCTGGATAGGGGCAGTTGCCATTACTTTTCTGACTGGAAAGTCCTTTAAAGATGTTTGATCACTGATTTGTTGACATTCATTGGGCTTTCACATGTGTCAAGGCTGTTTCCCCACTCTGTCACTTTGAGTGCAGAAGTGGGGGCCTGCAAAAGCTTTAAAAACCACTGGCCCTAAAGCCTTGTCCTAAAACTCACCAAGGCTACCAGTTTCCTGGCTTTGGAGCAGTATTGCTGCCGCCACCCAAATACAAAACCTCTTAAAAACCCACGAAGGCGCACTTGGGAATTCCTTCCTGCAAGGTACCCTCAATCAATGTTCCCTCTAAGGTTTGGTGGCTTGTGTGCAAAATTTTCAACCCATGTGCAAAACTTTTTCTGAATAAAAATGTCGTGCAAACTCACATGACAGAAATTATTGAAAAATATAGAACAACGAAAAATTAATAAAAGTTATTTAATTTTTGTATTAATAATTGTAATGTACGTTATGCTTACATGACATTATGTCTCATCAAAGAAGGGAGGAAAAGAAGAAAAGAGGGGGTAGGGCAAAAGAGGGCCCTAGGGAGAGTGTGGGGACAAAGGCCATGGTGACAAGACAGGGGAGGGGTGGGATGGCTGGCAGGGGAGCGTGGCAGGGCAGGGGAAAATGTAGGAGCAGGGCAGGGCAGGGGGTGGCAAGAAAGGGAAGGGGAGAGGTGACGTGGCTGGCAGGAGAGAACGTGGGGAAAAGGGCAGGAGTGCAGTTCCCCCTTCCTCCCTAGCGCCTCACAGTGCCCAGCCCCTCCACCCCTGGGCCCCTCACCTTCTGTGATCCTCGCCTGCCCACAGCCCCTTCCACCTGAAGAAAGAAAGAAAGAAAGAAAGAAAGAAAGAAAGAAAGAAAGAAAGAAAAGGAACAAGGCAGCCTGGCCCGGAGCCCAGCCGCTGGGCTTGGGGGAGGCGGTGGTGGCTGCCGCGGCTAGGCTCTGGGGAGCGGCGGGGGCTGCAGCGGCTGGGGCTGCCCGGGTGTCCCTCATGCTGCACAGCTTAGAGGGAATATAGCCCTCAATCCCCTCTGTTCCTCCCACAGGAGAGCAATTGAAAATGCCAGTGGCTGAGCAACCAGAGGGAGCTTGCGAACAGGGACTGCAAACAGGGGAGTTTGCGAGGGAAGGAGAAGGAGAAGCCCTGAGAAGGAGGCGAAGGACCAACCTGATTTCCTTCTATGATGAGATGACTGGATTTGTGGATGTGGGAAGAGCCGTTGACGTGGTATACCTTGACTTTAGCAAGGCTTTTGATATGGTTTCCCACAGCATTCTCGTCGGCAAGTTAAGGAAGTATGGGTTGGACGAGTGGACCGTAAGGTGGATCAAAAACTGGTTAGATCAACGGGCTCAATGGGTAGGAATCAATGGCTCGATGTCTGGTTGGCAACCGGTAACGAACGGAGTGCCCCAGGGGTCGGTCCTGGGGCTGGTTCTATTCAACATCTTCATTAATGATCTTGATGATGGAATAGACTGCGTGCTTAGTAAGTTTGCGGATGACACCAAGTTGGGGGGAATGGTAGATACTCTGGAGGGCAGGGACAGGATCCAGGGAGACTTGGACAAATTGGAACACTGGGCTGAAAGAAACCTCATGAGGTTCAACAAAGACAAGTGCAAAGTCCTGCACTTAGGACGGAAAAATCCCATGCACTGCTACAGGCTGGGGACCGATCGGCTAAGTAGCAGCGCTGTAGAAAAGGACCTGGGGGTTATGGTGGACGGGAAGATGACTATGAGCCAACAGTGTGCCCTTGTTGCCAAAAAGGCCAATGGCATATTAGGCTGCATCAGTAGGAATATTGCCAGCAGATCGAGGGATGTGATAATTCCCCTCTATTCGACACTGGTCAGGCTGCATCTGGAATCCTGTGTCCAGTTTTGGGCTCCCCACTACAGAAAGGATGTGGACAAATTAGAAAGAGTCCAGCGGAGGGCAACAAAAAATGATTAGGGGGCTGGGGCATGACTTATGAGGAGAGACTGAAGGAACTAGGCTTATTTAGTCTACAGAAGAGAAGACTGAGGGGAGATTTGATAGCAACCTTCAGCTACTTGAAGGAGTGCTCCAAAGAGGAGGGAGCTAGACTGTTCTCGATGATAATAGAGGACAGAACAAGGAGCAATGGTTTCAAATTACAGCTGGGGAGGTCGAGGTTGGATATTAGGAAAAACTTTCTCACTAGGAGGCTGGTGAAGCATTGGAATGGGTTACCTAGGGAGGTGGTAGAATCTCCATCTTTGGAGATCTTTAAGGCCTGGTTAGACAAAACCCTGGCTGGGGTGATTTAGTGGGAGTGGTCCTGCTTTTTAGCAGGGGTTGGACTAGATGGCCTCATGAGGTCCCTTCCAGCCCTAAGATTCTATGATATTGGTACCGTTCTTTCAGAACTTCAGCTTAACTCTTTGTTAAAGCACAAACCAGAAGTCTGTTCTTTCAGCGCTTCTTGACACAGAGTTAAATCTCAGGACTGTTGTATGCAAAACCCTGATCAATTGATTTTAATAATTCCCTTTCAGTTTTCAAAGAGAGAGTAACATACTTTCTTAATAAAACAAACATACACATAAAACGTATTGTAAATAGTATAAAACATTGTAAATAGTAACAGATATGCTCTGAATAACTTTTAAACAAAAGCTATTAGATAATAGATCTACTGGTATTCCTCATACAAGCTTCCCCTTCTTCTGCTATTATAAACATTCAAATATAAGTTTTCAACTTAACATTTTTTTATACTTTATCACTTATATCAAAACATGGTCCCTTCTGATTTTGGGTAACAGATGATTTCTCACTGTGCACAGGGTGATCAGAGTATATAGTGTATGTTACTTGGAGACTGTGTGTAGTGTATGTTACTTCTGAGATTGAGAAATGACAATGTCTAACTCCTTCTAAACACTTCAGAACCTCATGAGAAAATAAACAGTCTCAGTATCTCCACAGCTAATAGCATTCCAGCCCTTTGGATAATAGCTGACTGGGCCCTGGTCTATACTGACAGTGAAGCTCGACATAATGCTGCTTACCTCAATCTTCTGCAGCCTGTGTCCCCACTGTCAGAGCAGTGAATTTGGGGCGGGGGGGGGGGGGGGGGGGGGGGGGGAATGGAGCTGTAATTCAACCTAGCACTGATGTAGAAATCTACAATTTGAATTTAGGTCCATGTAGCCAGAAAGTAGCTCTAAACTTGTGTTTCCAGTTTCTCCACTCTATGTTACCATAGCAAAATAGATTCTCCCCTGCCTGCAGCTTTTCCTGACTTTTTTTTTTTTTAAAGAGAAGAGGGGAGGTGAAGGGAGAGGAGAATGACTGCCTCCCCACAAGCCCCTGCATCTACTACCCACAGTGCAATGCATTTCATGAAGTAATGTGAGCAGTGGGGATGCAAGACCCCGAGCAAGCAATTTACTGTGAATATTTGCCTTCACCTTCTGTAGTTTGATCGTCTAAAATCAAATTACCGTCCCACCCACAGTGTAGACAAATCCTGGGCTTCTCAGTTGCTGATAAAACAGAAATATGTAACTGTAGATGGCTACCATCATGTGACCCACCGAATAGGTACTTCCTGGTGATGGTCTAGAGAATTGCTCAAGTGGTCCTCTCATCCAGTGGTCTGTGCTCTGTTTCTCTCAGTCTATTATGGTCTGTATTCAGGACCTCAGCCCTCTGATCAAGTCCTTGCTTACTCTTACGGGGTAAGGTCCTATCCACGCTGGCCCACACTGCATCAGTGACCGCCATTAGTCCCAATACCATCCACTGGCACTTTGGTGAGATGGAGAGGAACCTGGGCCTATGCGCTGCTCCAGGGTGCCACCTTGACCCCCAACAAGGTCCAGAAGATCCCCTGGGCTACATCCTCACAGCCCCCAGGTGTCTTTCTACCTTGCATTCAGGGTCCAGGCTCCGGCTAAGCCCTGGCAGCCTACAGGGAGCTGTCTCTGGTCCTGCCTCCTGCAGCCAGGCTGACAGCCTCCTTCCATCCCTCTCGCCAGGAGAAGAGTGCCCAGAGTTGGGGCTGGATCCCTGTTATATTCAGGCTCCTGGGCCCTGATTGACTTTGTAGCTACCTGCTCTAATTGGCCATTCCCTTCACAGGACTTTTAACCCTTTCCCCACCAGACTGAGGAACCTATCCCACTACAGTAACTTCTAATCAAAGTCATACAAGGATTAGAATCAGTATATAAAATATACATGCCTACCATGGAACTCTAAAAGCTCTTAATTTATATGGCATCATCTTTTCCAGCTAAGCCAGGCAACCTCACCTCACTGAGTTTGTCCCATTCTCTCTCTTTAACTGAAACAGAATTCCACGTTAGATCTAGAGCACTTACCTGATGACTAAATGCAAATTCCAAAGATAACAAATGCTCCCTCCCATCTCTTCCTCTAGGTCTTTAAAAACATACCATGATGGGACAAACATTATCCTAATGAAGAGCTTCCCCAGCAAATAAAGCTAGAATATCACTGGCCTATACGCAAAGTGGTACAGGCATTGGGACCCTGCCCTCACAATAGACAGATTTCTTGGTCCTGTGCTGATCAGTTACTAACTCCATGGAGATGCCTTTAAGTCCTGTATCTATAAACTTTGCCATTGTGTTCTGAGTGACTCAGCTCTCAGAAAGTGACAAGGGAATCTCCTGTCAGATGGATTGCCTATAATGAAAACTTCCAGTATTACGTCATTGCTGTAGTTCCATAATGTAGGCACTTCCTACATCAATGGAAGGGATTTTTCCATCAATGTTGTTAAACGGGCTCTAAAGAGGCAGTAGCTAGACTGATAGAAAATCCTTCTGTTGACTTAGGCATGTCTATACCAGGGGTTAGGTCAACCTCACAACAGCAGTCCAGGCATAGAATTTTTAAAAGCCCTGGGCGATATAGCTAGGTTCACTTAAATTTTAAGACCAGGCCTCAGAAATAGTTTCTAAGCATGTCAGGTAACTGCCACATGTTGTTCTGGAAGTTTCTGTGTCCTTCTATATGAGTTACCCTGCTCTACACAAAATACCTAGCTAAGATCCATGCCTGCTCTACTGGGAAAACAAAGCCAAATTCTATAGTTTAAAACGTGTATGTGAAGGTACTGTCCACTGGCAGTTGATAATGTTGATGAAAATGAGATGGATTTTTTTATGTTGGGAGACTGAATACTAATGGGTTTGTGAGAGAGAAGTTGTGAATTTGGTGTGCAGCCATGTTGGGGTGGGTGTATGTGGGCCCAGGTATTAACTGTTGGGGCAAAGGGCACTATGACAACATTTGGATGTAAAGAAAAGAGGTGTATAAATGGGAAAAAGGAGTAAGTTGAATGGTTCTTCTCCTATTTTTTTTTTTTTTTTTGGCGGGCTTGGAAAAATCCCTATGCCTCCTGCTAAGGACAAAGGTTTTAGCTGCTGGGAGGGAAAGGAAAGTATACATTTTAGAGATGTAGAAGAAGGAAAAATCAGCTCACACATCAAACAGCATAAGAATGATACAGAAGAATGACGAATAAAGAATCACATTGAATGTGCAGGCCTGGAGAATGAGAATGACTAGGGAGTTATAGAGCACCTTCACATAGGTTTGCCTGATCAGCACTTCAGTCCTAGTTCCTGAAAGCGCTTTAACCTTAACTATATAAATGACACCATTGCAAAAACATGCCTTGGTGTACTTGGCAGCTCCCAAGCACAGCAAACTGGGGTAAGAGATTTCAGCATGCCCTACATAGATTAAGCGGCGGGAATATGATACCCTAGTAATGTTTTGAGTTTCATTAAATCTTTACATCTTTTTTTATTTTATTAAAAGTTTTGAATTTAACAAAACTATTGGGAGTTCCATAAGACTCTCCGACCCCACCCCTAATTTAAACCGTTGATTATTTCAAGGAATAAAAAATGTGCATTTCTAACTAAGTGAAAGCCTGTGCTATGCAAATAATAATGATTCTACCTTGAAAGTAATTCTTGCCCTGCTTCTAGGACTACCATGGGAATAAAGTTTAAAAAGAATTAAAACAGCACTTCAAACATAGCTGCCCAGAATTCATGTTTTGATAAGAATCAGATGGAATTCACATCTCAAAAGTTTCAGGTTCTGTTCTAAGTCTAGGACCACTGCAGGCTGAATAATAAAATCTAATGCATATATTTTGCTATTCAACCAGCAGACGTCCTAAAGTATGGAGAGAATAGTAATACTCATGAATACATTTGCTGAGTTTGGTTTGCTGTGATTTGTGGAGTCATTACGTTAATTATTTGTGAGTGAGAGATCCCAATATTTGTTATATCAAGGTAGCTGCCAACTGTAGTCCCCTACCAGTTGCATGGATGTCGTAATGAATGATTATTTATCTGAAAGTTGCTACAGCAAATTTGTTATTCACTATTCACTATTCATTATTCACTATTCTCTTGTTTAAATGGATTCAGTCATTCAGTGAGGGAGTAGAAAGTATGCCATGAGACCTATTTGACATGGCAAATAGTTAAAAGGAACATAGCACAGACAATTCATAGCCAAAAAAACTACTCATCCAAAGTATCCAACAAATATTTGCAAATGCATTAAAAAAATCAAGATCAGTTCATGAACATTAATTAACGCTACAAAAGGGCCAATTTAGTAATGAATATTATTCATGACAATTCTATTTTCTTCAGTTTGTTGCCACAGTGCTATCTGAGCCCATAATCTGATTAGTTATATCTAGAATATGTGATTTTGTGGTTAGATTCTAACTTTGAATGAGCTTTCATCCTCAAGAAACAGTGAGTCTGAAAAAAGAAAATACCTGTTTGTTGCATCAGAAAGTTCTGGGTTGCCTTTTCAATTCATCAGAGGTGTCAATTGTTCTCTGTTCTACCTCTGAAGAAACATACAGTGTGGAAAGCAGGTTTTTTGCTTTCTCTCTTCTGCCCTTTCCACAATTTTGGAAGAGAAAGCTGACTCAGTGGGCTGCTCAGAACCCAGCTACAGTGACAGACTGCAGAGGGCTGGAGAAACGGTTTGCAATAGGAAGTTCTGGGGAATCATGTCTAAATGCTCTTATTCCTCTGTACCTCTGGAAGTTCTGTTCTGTGTCTTTACCCTGTCATTTTTTCTCCTATTCTGCCTCCCTCTCCACTCAAGCTCAACATAAGGGTTGAACATGCAGAACTGCTTTGAATGTTCTGTGAGTCTTTAATTTATGTAAGGATTCCTGTTAAAATAATCAATTGGCTTATTACTAATAATCCATAATAATGAACTATATAAATCAAATATTTTTTGGCTGCCACTCAGCTTTTTCATCTTCATATTTAACGTCTAAACATATTTAAAGCTTTCTAGAGTACAGCACCTCTTAATCCACCAGGAAAATATGAGAAGGGATATATTATTGGTTGGTTGGTTGGTCAGCCTTGACCCTAATATTTGTACACCTCACAAAACAAACAGAAAACAAAATGGTCCTTATGGTTCATTCTCCTTCCATACAAAAAAAAAAAAAATTATATGCAATATCCCTGTCCTTAGACCCTGATATAGGCAATTGTCCCTCAGTCCAGGAAGACACAAATGTAACCAAGCAGAGCTGGATTTTGTTACAGATAATCAGTATAGTCCACCATTATCAGGGTAAATTGATCAGTCTTTGGCTTCTGAAATAAAAGTATTTTAGCTGCATCCTTAACTAAACATACACAGTAGGATGCTAAGTCTTAAACGGTTCACTTCATTTCAAACATACTTATTGCTGTGACAAGCTCTTGCAGTTTTTCCAAAGTTTAATAATAATAAAAAAAAAATACAAGACATCTTGAGTATGTCAGTGATAGATGCAGTACATTGAACAGCTCAGGCTTGGACTTCACAATAATGTCTGGGCTTTTAACCCCCATCATCATTTTCCATTTCTGACTGTAGAAGAATCAACATTCCTGTCTTCCATTCAGATAAAGAGAATTGCAGTTCCTCCCACCCTCATCTTTCTTTAAACATAACATCCTCATGGCACATCGTTTCCCCAGTGCATAGGCAATGCCCTGTCTCATTTTGTGCATCTAATCTTCAGAAAAGCTGTGATTTTCAGCTTTGTCCAAGCATTTTCTGAAGGTGTCTAATTTTGTCTTGATGGAAATGTAATTTCTTAGTTCACTAATGCAACCATTCACTTTTTCCATTCCTTCTCTAATTTTAAAGATTATGTCTTCTTCTGAGCTCATTATTATTACACTTGTCATTCAAAATGAGATGAGGAGGAGGAGGAAAAAAGTTGGAATTATGGCTCTGTGATGAATTCCATCTCAGCTTATGGAAATCAGGGATATAATGTTCATTTTGAAGTGGCATCACAGCAAAATAGAAGTCAATTCAGGAAAGTTAAACTACACAGATTAATGAAGTATACATAGGTTGGAAGGCTAGCTCAATAATAATGTGCTGCATTGTTATTATTATTTATATTACTGCAATTCCTAAGAGCCCAAGTCATGGACCAAGCATGAGAGAAAATGGCTAATTATTCCTGTTTCTTGCCTCTTTCAAGTAACCATATCTATCCAAAAAAAATCAGTACAGTTAATTCTTTTCTGAAGTGTAACATCTTATAAGTTCCCATCTTTATCCTGGACCAGGATTTTCAGAACAAATGAAATATTTATAGTCCCTGGAGAACTAGAATGTACACAAAACAGTGCATGATGGGATAAAGATAGTTTTTAATTAGTTGTCTGGGTGAGTGGAATGCATTAAATCTTTTCCATATTTCTTTTTAAGAACCTCTTATTGTTTTTATATAAAATATAAACACAATGAAATAAAACATATAAATGCATGCACCTGATGGAAATAGCATATAACTAACAAAATTCAACATTCATTATTTGCAAAATCTGGAAAAAACAAATCAAAAGAAACCAACCAAGTAAGGTTACCAGATAGCAAGTGTGAAAAATCAAGACATGGATGGTAGTTAATGGGTACCTATATAACACAAAGCCCCAAATATCAGGACTGTCCCTATAAAATTGGGACATCTGGTCACCCTACAACCAACCGACTGAACAAAACCAAAACCAAAACCAAAAACCAACCAACCAAACAAACCCCCCAGAAACCATGGACGTAATGCAGGACATTAAAGTTACTAAACAGATGAATAAGTGGAAACTTAATATATGAGTAACGAGGACTGATTATTAAAGAGTAACAGTATGCAACAATTTCATGAGTGACCAGCCTCATATTTTTTCCATTTCCGTGTTTCTATTAGGCAGAGACATTTTCTTCCGTTAAGTTAGTCTGTATATGAGGAAGTAATTGCAGATAGACATTTTCTCAAAATAACTCTAATAGTTACTGCAATCCATTTCTTTATGTTAACTGGTAATACCAACTCATCCTACACCTCTAAAATACACAAGCTTGGAGAAGGAAAGATAATGGCAAAACATTTTTAAGAGAGCACTGAATATGGTGTTTTGAACATAGGCATTTTTTGACAGACATAGAAGATGCATGAATGGTTGCCATATGGCTGTTTGCATCTCCAACATTTGCCAGGTGTTGTCGTCTAGCCAAAACAAACATTCTGAAAGCCAACAGTACCTTTTAAATTTCATGTTCTGGAAGGCTCCCTCATCAGAGCCCCCATCAACGGCCCCCCACCCCTCCTCAGCGCCCCCATCACCTGCCCCCCACATCCTCCTCAGCCCCCCCAGCTCCACACCTCATCACCTGCCCCCCAGTCCCTCATCAGCGCCCCCCAGCTCCTTGCCCCCCACTCCCTCCACAGCGCCCCCATCACCAGTCCCCCACTCCCTCATCAGCGCCCCCATCACCGGCCCCCACCCCTCCTCAGCACCCCCCAGCTCCCCACTCCCTCATCAGAGCCCCCATCACCGGCCCCCCACCCCTCCTCACCGCCCCCCAGCTCCCTACCCCCTCTAACCCGGCCTTGTCCCCCCCACCCCTCTCCAGGCCTCCCTCCAGCCCCTTCCCAGCCCCCTTACCTGGCCGGAGGCTCGCAGCTGCGGGGACGGCCGGCAGAGCTGCTTCTCGGCCAGGCCGCTCCCACCCTGAGCATGCTCTGTCTGAGCATGCTCAGGGCGGGAGATTTGAATCTCCCCAGCCTGGCCTCAGCAAGATGGGGATTCAGCTGCTGCGCGCGCAGCTGCGTCCCTGCCGTGCATATATACATCTCTCGTTTAGGTATATAGATGTGCAAAAGTCATGCTAAGGTTTTTATATGGTTCAGAAACACATTTTACTACTATTAGCTTTGGGGAATTAATGCAGACTAAGAACAGTGGACTGAATTCTAGTCCAGCTTGTGCATAGTCAGCAAAAATGCTATCTATTTTCCAGTTTGTGATCACATGGGGATAATGCAGAGCGCCCTCTTTTGGTTTGACCTGGTGGATGGGCTTTACCTCACTTCCCTTTAACTGGGTCACAAACAAGTCTAGGCACAGTTTCTTTATAGATAAGGCCCTTGGAAGAGGGGGCTCTTTGTTAAACATAAGTAAGGAGCTAGGTTCAACAAATAAACTTCTTTAGTCGTACTTCAAACAGGAATTCCCCCTCAGCTCTCTTCTTAGAGCTGGGGAAAATGGGGTTCATGATTTAAGTCAGCTGTGAGTCTTTCCCCAGTTTCCATCAGCTGTGTACTCTTTCTACTTAGACTCCCAGGTCTGGTCTATATTGCCACATTGGGTCAACAATAGACATGCAGTCTATGTACTGAAAAATGCATATCTCCCACTTACTTACTTACCCTCCCTTACCGTGATGTCTCCACTGAGCTGCACCGACGTGAAATGCATTTGATGCAGTGTTATTCTTTTCTGGGAGATGAAGTTACTGCATTGAAAGGAAAGCACTTGCAGAACTGATTGAGTAGATCTCCACTGGCCACTCAATTGATCCCGCTGCATCAATCCATGGGGATTGACACAGAGATTTCAGTGTAGACAAGCCCCCAGTTTGGAGAGCTGAGCAAAACAGCTTTCCCCTGACAGTGTCTGCCCTGTTCTGAGGGATGAGGCAATCTTTGTATTGGTTTCCTTCTCCCAATTCATCCCTTCCCACTCTGCCAGGCTCCTGGTCCCGGGTCGTTAAGGAAACAATCCCTGAGTTTGTCCCCACCATTGCTTCTTCATGGGACCTCATCCTCAATGTCTCCCTACCCCTTTAGATCTTGTAATATTTCTATTGGAACTTTCAGGTCCTTAAAGAGCCATGCCAAATGGTGATGTGGGCTGACCACTAGGTCCTACCGTTTTTTAAGGACAGATTATCCCACTGAACAACTACCCAGGCAAATTCTCCTCTCAAAATTGTATTTTTTTTAATAGAAATAATGATAATTAAAGATGTTGCATTTAGTACCTGAAGTGAAGTAACAAAGAAAACACAAGTGATACAGTGCTGTACCAAATCTCCATATTCGTTCTATAAAGCTTTGAATTAAAATGTTAATGGCTTGAATAGTTAGACAACTTTCCATATGTAACATTTGAAGAAACATTAACTGGAAGCCTTTTTAAAGTGGAAAGAAAAACATTATAGGACCTGTGTAATTGAATCATTTACAATTTCACAAGCTTTCACACAATGTGGACTTTAGTGTAAAAGCCTCTCTCCTTTGAGTAGCACACTTCAAAGCTTAGGATTCTATTCAATGAACTTTATAAGTGAACTTTACATTGCTGTTATTCCTCTCTCTCACTTTCTCTCTCTCTCTAACCTTTGAAACATTTGTAGCCAATGTTTTACAATAAGTAGTTAATGCTTATTAATACTATTAGTATTCACTGTAATAACTTCAATGTGGCTGGAAAAATGTAATTATACAAAGATACCTGTATAATTTTGGTTTAAATAATGTCCTTTAAACTATTAACATAGAAATAGCCTGATTTATACCAGTTCAAATTCCAACCCATCAGTTATGTACCATACATATACATATTATAAAATGAAGATGGAGCCAGCCAAAACAAAGTATTCTGGCATTTGCAAGCTTGTACTGTACTTAACTCTGTCTCAGTGACTCATTATAGCATTAAGAATATAATCTTGTGGTTCTCCTCAAAAGCTGTAACATACCCCTTCTTTATCTTAATACATTTCCCTGTATAAACTTTTGTTCTTTTGCTATGTATAATAATTTAGAGTTTCATAAATGCTTCTAAAGATATGGAATAATCTCATTTCTGAAAACTGATTTTTTCTCACAAAGTAAAATTTATGAATTCACAAAGGAGACAAAGCCTAATAAATGAGTAGCTAAAATTCCTAATCCCAGAGAATTTGAAATGCACAGTAACAAAACAAAACTGGAAAAGCAGCTTCACCATTAAAGTAATATAACAGAAATTAACATAAATCCAATTCTGAGTAATAAGTCTGTTACACCATCATGGTCCTGATTGTGTAATAAATCAGGAAAGCAAGTAAGTGATTTAGCACTGGAACATTCCATAGATCTGGAGACATGGATGAAAAAATGGACAATGTGTATTCTGGCGTCCCCACAGAGCCAGAAGCCTCTATTACATCAGGTAGATAGATTGGTAGAAGTTCAACAAAATACTTTCTTATAAAACAGAAATACATGAAACTTTTATTTTGTAACAAATAGTATAATGTATTGGTAAATTACATGGGTTTTGGATGATGTCCTATCAAAATGTGCTCTGAGGATATGCTTTACCTGATGGTATATGGTATAGTGTACAAGAATTAAGACTTTGAGAATAAATCTCCCTTCATCTGGAGGTACAGCAGGAAAAGGCTGCTAGTTGAGATATTCAAACCTGAAATAAGATCCCTAAATCTCAATGTGTTGATACTGATACAATTCTATTCCTAAAAACCATGAACCTGCAGATGTTATATACAATGCTTAACTTTGACATCAGAAGGTAAAGCTAAACATGTACATGAGTTTGCTAAGTATGGGTTCCAATGGTCTAGCATATTTTTGGAATCACCATAATATCCTATAATATCTTATGTACTTGAATAAAGAATTTTAGGATAAGGAGGCTGTGGACATAGGTCAGTCAGTGTTGAGAACTGCAGAATCTAACTTTTTGTGGATCCTCCTTATAGTTTCCAAAGTTACAATTCTGGTGTGAGTTTTTGTATTAATTTATAGGGTTTGGGGTTTTTTGTTCATTTGTTGTTGTTTTTTTTATAGTGGTCATCGCTACAGTATCTGAGCTCTTCATAATCATGACTAAATTTATCTTCCTAACAATCCCTGACTCAGGGAAATATTATTTCGAATATAAACAAAACATTGAGACACACAAAAAATAAGGTCAGTATTTTCAATGATTTGGGGCTTCTCAATTTTGGCCTAAATGGCTTGCCATGATATTACAGGAAATTTGTGCAACATTCAGGAACAGAAACTTGGAATCTCAGCTCAGCATCTTAACCACAAATTCATCCTTTGGAAAGGATGCCTGGACACTATGAAGCCCAAACTTCTATAATGGTAAATGGTAGTTTAATATTGTTTTCCAAACTTTCTAGATCTTTTCTGTTTCTCTGAACCCTCTCCTACTGCTCCTTTGATTGGCTTTAAATGGTAGCTCATGTCTGCAGCTTTCCATAGTGCTTATTCATCTTGATTGAGCCAGCTCTCAATTTACCCCTTTCAATAAAATGGCTAAACTGGGAATTCACAATGCTTGAGTTAGATTTTTTTATTTTTTTTTTTAAATGAAGAGTAAAACTTAAATGAGAGCGTAGCTGCAGGTAGTATTATAAAAATGCTGACTTGATTTTTCATTTAAAATTGGCACAAATTTTCATACTAAAATTTGATACGATGCTTGGGATGGATGGATTCTCTGTATTTTGAAGTCTTTAAATCATGATTTGAGGACTTTAATAACTTAATCATAGATTAGAGGTTTATTGCAGGAGGATGTGGGTGAGGTTCTGTGGCCTGCATTGTGCAGGAGGTCAGTCTAGATGATCATATTCATCCCTTCTGACTTTAGAGTCTATGAGTATGTATTATTTGACTTGATTTATTTTAAATGCAATGTTGTAGCTGTGTCAGTCCCAGCATATTAGAGAAAGAAGGTGGGTGAAGCAATATCTTTTATTGAACCAACTTTTCTGCTGGTATGAGAGACAAGCTTTTGAGCTATGTAGACTTCTTTGTCAGGTCTGTGAAAAGAAGAATTTTTATTAAGACCATGCTTTTTAGTATCAAGCAAAGTTATGAATTTACACTCCTAGGCTCATCGTTGAAAGGTGTTGTGCCAATTTCCTTTGAGGATCAGGACTGATAGGTCAGATATAGAGTGATTGAGTGCTTTCTGAAAATGTTCACCCACAGGTGATAGGGTGTTTTTCTCTATGATTTTCCTTTATGAGTATATTTGAGGGCATAGTGATTGTATGGTCTCACCCACATAGATGTTATTGGGATATTTAGTGCACTGCCAACAACAGATGCAAAACCTGTAGATGTATCTCCAGTGCAACAACATACATAGACACAATACAACCAGTACAACAAGATCTATGGGTCCTACACATGCCTATCATAACTTGAGTGTCTCATCCTGTGCACTAAGGCTATGTCTACACTTAAGAATGCTTAAGTCGACCTAAATTACTCCATGTCCACACCAGACTTTCATTAAGTTGACATACGGGCATCCTTAAGTGGATTTAATAACTGCGGTCTGTTAGGTTGACTTAAGGTCAACCTTATTAAGTCGAACTAACAACGGTGTGAACGCCATAGATTGACTTAATTTTTGTCGACTTAGGGCTGGGAGAAGGGAGCCGCAGCTCAGAGACAAGGGAGCCACAGCTGACAGCTCTCTTTCCTTGGCCTCCCCTGTCCCGGGAGCTGCCGGCATCTGTCTTCCCCAGCACTCCCCAAACAGGGGAACCTACGGGGATCCTCTGTCTGTGGAGCACTGGCAGCTGTCTTCTCCGGGACTCCATGGACAGGGTATCCTCCAACGGGGAGCCCCGGCAGCTCCCTTTTTGCCCGGACCCGTGCGGGTCCCAGCAGGAAGGAACTCCCAGCCTGCATTCCCTTCTCCGGGACCCGCGGAGGTCCCAGCAAGAAAGGACCCTGCTCTCTTCTCCCTGGGACCACGCGGCAAGATTGGAGTGTGGCTCCATTCTCAGCAGGGAGCCTGCTGCCACTCCACTCCATACCACACCACACTGCAGAGCACCAGTTGCACTCCCCCCACCCCAGAGACTGGCTGGTGAGGGGCCAGGGTGAGGGAATACCCTCAGGCCCCATGGTCCCCCCAGCAATGGGGGTGGGGAGTGGCCCCTGTGACAGGGGGCCCAGGCTGCAGGCCCTGCGGTGGAGGGGCCCGAGGTGGGGGGGGGCATGGTGAGGGGCAGCCCAGGGCCAGTTAATCCAGCCCTGGTTGCTGTTAATGATGGATTGCTATAAAGAAATTTCAATAAATGCTCTATCAATTCAAGACACATATAAATAAATCATTTCAATCTATAAATCAACTTCTTATAAATGATTGTTTATGTTCCATGCTAGTTTATAGTTCATAAGGAAAATGCACTGAAGAACATTTTGGAACAACTTACTCAGTAGTGTTCCTGTTGTTCAAATTTAAAATTAAAACAATAAACTTGACTCTGGATGTTTCTTCATTACTAAAGCATTGGATCATTTACTTTAACAATGTCAACCTGCTCTCACTATTACATATAATTTAATTAGGAAAGGAAGTAATACCACAAGAATACACCTCATGGTGTTCCATTACCTTGGAGGAATTTGTTATCTACTAAAAATAAAAGGCACCCTTGCCCTCTTTCTTTCCCCACGTTGTACCAACTACACTGTGGAAGCATGAGGGGGAAACTATTACAGGGATCAGCAACCCTCAGCCAGTGCCAGTGGCCCCTTCTGCTGAAAAAAAGGGACGACTGCCTGAAAATTTGGCGGTGGCCACAGCTGGAGCGGGGTAGGGGTGCTTTTCAGGCATTCCACTGAAAGGAGCCACTTGCATAAAGAAGCTGTACAGAATGGCTCCTTTCAACTGCCTGGGGATGGAGGTCCAGGTGGCCTAAGGATGCCATGAAAAGAAGCTACCTGGAGCAGTTCCTCTCAGCAGCACGCCACACAGAAAGAACCTGCCTGGAGTGGCTCCTCTTGGGGGTCCCCAGGCACACCAGGGAAAGAAGCCATCCAGAATGGCTTGTTTTGGAAGTGGCACACCATGGAGAGGAGCTGATCCGGGCAGCTTCTTTCTGCGGCATGCCTGCGTTATGGGCTTGGCGGAGACCATGCACACCCCAGCCACCGCTGAATGAAGCCACGTGGGGGGGCTTTCAGTAGCAAGAGAGGCAATTTCTGTGGTGCTGCAGAGGGTGCTGTGTACCTCTCAGAATTGGCTCGAATGCCACTGTCCGCACATGTGCCAGCGCTTGCCTGTTTACATGCTAGAAAGAAAACTGGCAACAAAAAATAAAGTTTCTGCAAATTCAGAGGGGAAAAAAAGGTAAAGAAAAAGAGAGATAGCACTTGATCCTGCCCTCTTAAGAGTCAATGGGAGTTTTGATACTTACTTCAGTGTGAGTAGGACTGGACCTATGAAGCACTAAGTAATCTTTTCTGATTGATGTGACATAAAAGAGAAGGGAAGGATGAATTCTTTCAATTTCACTGGTTATACATTGGCATTGATGCATCAAGTGTTTTCATCTGGACAGAACAGCTGCCATACTTTTATGATGCATTCTTTAAACAGCTGTATAGGTAGCCAGAAGCCATATTGCTGCCAACAAAATCTGGGCAGTAATTTTTTTTTAAACAATATCTTAAAACAATATTTCTGTATAATTTTTAAGCCAATGATTGCTTTTGGAGAATATAATTGCAACCCCTGGAATTACTTTTCTTTATAAACTGTTTACATTATGAAGAAACTCTAAAAATAGCAAATCTTTCCCCCCAATACAAACATAATAATCCTTTGCTACACATGAGCACAAATTGTAAGTCCTTCCCCTGTCCTTATTTCAGGAAAACTTTCAATGACTTCCATAGAGAGTGAGAAAAAACTGAGTTAGGAGGATTTGGCTCCATATATAAAAAAATGGTACAGCTAATTCTCAGTGTGTGACTAAACAGCACAATAGTAAATTCTCTACAACTCCCAGATTAGAAAGATAATCAGTACATTCTCAGAGCATTTGTCATGATTGATTTCTCTTTAGCATTAAACTATAATACACACTTTGGGATAGAGAAGATTCATGAACATATACGTGTTTAAATGCTTGTTTAAACTCTGGAAAGGCTTTGTGCAACCCTCCTCCCTTAATTGCTCTAAATTCTGCTGAATGCCAATGTCCACTAAGGTCTGTCCTGGCAGCTGTGTTGGTATTCCCTGCACTGGAGTGGGTAAGAGTGACATAGGAGTCACTACAGCAGCTCAAGGCCACCAAAAGATCATCCTGGGGCAGAACATAGGAACTGCTGTTCTGGATACGAACCCAGGTCCACCATGTTTCTGAGAGTGTCCAGAACAAGATGCATCAGAAGATGTAAGTAGAAAACAGATGGGGGATAACTTGCCCCTGGGCCATAAGGGACAATCTGGTCTTTACATTAAATGAGGAATGGAGAATGGAATCCCTATGCTGCATCTGAAAGTGAACCTACCAGTCCAGTTGGGCAGACTTGTAGTGGCTCAGCTCGAGCTAGTGAGTTCAAAATAGCCGTGTGGACATTGCTGCATAGCTAGTGGCTGATGCTCTCACGCGCATATGTTCCCGTGAGGCTGAGCTGAGGCAGCCAGCTTGACTCTGTGCCAATACTTCAGTGTCCACATTACTATTTCAAGAATGCTAGCTCCAACAGAGCTAGCAAGCATGGGTCTACATATAAGGGCGGGCAGGCTTGCTCCCAGCTGCAGGACAGAAATACTCTTAGGCTTTGTATACATTACAGCCTTATTGTGCAGTAAAGCTGTGAGCGTACACACAACAATGTTGCCTGTTGCGTGCCAACAGCCCTCTTGCGCGCAACAGGTAAACCACCCTGACGATCGTTGTAATGCTTACCACGGATCATCTGTCCCACAACAGAGTGTGTGGGTACACCCATTGAGGGTCAGACAGCCTCCGAAAATGTCCCAGAGTGCAAATGGAGGCCACTCTGGGACACCAGAGCTGTCGTACTTGTCAATTTCACCCGCTGCTAGAGCAGTGAAATTGACAAGTAGGAGCAGAGCTCCAGCTGCCGTGAGTGCCGGGATTCACGGGCTGCATCTACACTGGTAAATTAAGTCGACTTAAGCTTGCTTAAGTCGAATAATTTACCCTGCGGCTACACTACAGTTTCCTTAAGTCGATTTAAGCAGCTTGCCTAAGTCGACTTAAGGAAAATAAAGTCGACTTAATTAAAATTAAGTCGACTTTATAAAACCTGATTTTTAGTAGACCTAAGGCTTAAGTCGACTCTAGGGAGTCGACTTAAGCCAGTGTAGCCGTGGGGTAGCCCTAAGTCGACTTAGGGCTACCCCAGGGCTACACCAATGCCCTCCCTGCCAGGGGGGGGAGGGGAGGACAGGGGTAGCCTGGCATGCCCCCCCCACCTAGCACAGCAGAGCCCTTCCCTCCCTGCCCCTATGCCCTGCCGGGGTCCCTGACCCCCTTTGCTTGTACCTACATACAATGGGACAAAGGCTAAGCCTTCTGGCATTGGGCAAGGGATGCCCCTACCCCATGGACCTGCCCTAGGTCCCCCTAACCCCACAAAGTTGACCTAGAGCACCCAGTGTGGATGCTCTAGGTCGACTTTCTAAGTTCCTCTTTAAGTCGACTTTATTTTTAAGTGTGGACACACTAAGTCAACTTAGTTAAAGTTGACTTAAATTCACAAGTGTAGACATAGCCACGGTGGCTAGAGCCCTTCTGCTACAGGGAGTCCCTCAACCCACTGGGTTTATGGGCAGCTTGAAGGACTCCCTGTAGCAGTGGGGCTCTAGCCGCCAACACCGCCAGCACACCTGACAGCTAGAGCCCCGCTCCCACTGGGGTCTCCACTGCTGGGGCTCCCCTGCTGCCGATCTTTGCAACAAGAGAGCCCTGCTGTCAGCCTAAAGGCTGGCCGGGAAATGCATGGTGGGATAGGTGCCCACCATGCACTGTTCCTTCTAACAAAAATGCAAAGGAGCATGTGAACGCTCCTTTGTGTTAGAAGGATTAATGTGTGGACGGTGGAAAGCATTACAGTTATAATGCTTTGCTTGTCCTGCAACAATTTATTGCGGGACATGTCTGTAGTGTGTACATAGCCTGACACAATTACAGCATAGATCACTTTTCTGCCTGATACCAGAAGATGTCCCATCCTTATCTTTGATATCTTTGGGGAACTCCTAGACTCCTCTGCCACATCATCTCACTGGTGTTCTCTGGAACTCATTCCTCAGATTCTCCTGAGAGCACCAACTGGCCACTTCCCCTTCTTCCTTCTGTCACCACAGTGCAGATATGAAAAGGATCTCCAGAAGAGTCAAGAATTAGACAGGTCCCCTTTGCCCACAGGTAGGAGGGGTGGGGCAACACTTCAATTAGTGTTGCAGCTAAAGTTAGACTAAGCTGCTGAACGGAGCTCACTGTAAAGTTTAGCAAAGTAACTGGGATTTTCTAGCAACTAGCAATGCAAATAAGTTCACTATGAGGTGAACTATTGGTGGAGAGTCTAGTGTCAGTTTCTGCAGATGGACCCTGCTGCATTAATCTCATATAACCCACAAGGTTTGGTCTGCTCTAAAATTAATCATGCCGGAAAAGCTGACGGGCTAGGACCAGGAATGATCTCCTTAGCATTTAGCACCACTACCATAAAATGGAAGAGAAGACACAGAAACGGGAGGAGGAGAGAGAAAAGGAAAGAAGTGAAAAGAGAAAAAATGATTTTTCAGCATTGTACTATTGGACTTTGATGGATTCCTATTGTCAAGCTACTGTAATTTGTAAAGATCAATGGTTTCAGTTAAACTCTAGGCCACAGTGCCCCATCTTCTAATTCATCTACTCGGCAGATATTTTTCCTTTTATAAAGGAGAAAGCACAAAGTCATTCCAGGCATTTTTATAGGGTAAAGCTCAAACAAATTATACAACTCAAATACTTAATGGGTATTTTAGCCAATATTTTTGTCTGTAGAGCAAAATGGATCTAATAATGTACCTTGTTTCAGTAGACCCCATTAAATGCCACGCATTGCTGCCAGGAGCATAGGATATTCCAGTGTGCCCACAACACGTCCCGATATGCCACAAACCCATTGCTCCCAAGTCCCCACTTCTCATGCCCTGACTCCTTTGCCTCAATCATAAAGTTTCATCTCAGCACATGCTATCCTATGGCCTCTGGTAGCTTTACTCTGCACCTCAAGCTCCCAACACCTGGACCTCTTGTCTCTGACTTCCATTTTTTCTGGTCCTGTTCTGACCCTATCCATTTTGATAACTCTGCTCACTTACCCCATTCGCTAGTTGTTCATCAAAAGCCACTGGCTGTTTTTCTCCTGCGTGGGCCGGGAACTGTTTTCCCTCCTGTGCGCTCATATAACCAGCTATTTTAGGATTTATAAAAGTTGTGTTGGGCAAACAGATAGACAAGAGGTTTGAAAGCAACTTCAAGGAACTTTTATTTCCTCTATGAGAGCATCAAATCTACCCACAGAATTCTCCTTTGATATTAAAATTTTCTACATGTTGCCACTGTCCAATATGATTCAGTTGCATTTGAGTTATAATGCATACTGGCTCTTATGCTGTCCTCCATTTTGTAATACTGATCTGGATAACTCATGAGGGCTATGTTTACGCTCAAAAAAGTTAGGTCGACCTTGTTAAGTCAACTTAAGAAGGTCGACTTTAAGTCGACTTAAAGTCGACCTTATTAAGTCGACTTAAAGTGATTACCCTAACTAGGGACTTAGTAAGTCGACCTAACTGCCCTTAAGTCGACTTAAAGTCAATTTAAGGATTAATGCATGTCCACACTGTGGTTAAGTCAACCTAAGGAGTCGACTTAAAGGTTCGGTCGATCTAACTGGCAGTTCTTAGTAAGTCAACCTAAGCTTTCATTAAGTCGACTTAAGGAATTTCTTAAATCGACTTAATGAAAGTCCAGTGTGTATGGGGAGTAATTTAGGTCAATTTAAGACTACTAAAGTCGACCTAAATTGCCAATGTAGACATACCCGAGGACAGTACCTCGCAAATTCAATGATTCCTGTCTGGCCTTCTGTAAGGTTTGAAGCATTGTGGTGTTGAATTAACAGAGCTAGGACTTCTTCAAACTGATGCCTAGTGCATGTGCAATATAAAGAAATTCTTAAAGCAGGAAATATGCATTTCTACATTAATATGCATGGACAAGTGTGTAATACATACATGGGCACACCGATGTAACTGTGTGGTTTTCCATGATAATGAAGTAGCAGCAGCTGGCCCTTGGCTGGTTTGTGTGTGTTAGCTAGTGCACAGGATATTTGCTTTTTCCATTCTATTTTAATTGAGAATGGCAAAGCCTCTAATGAATTCTGCCTACAAATGGCAGTTTGGAGAGCCTGAGGGAACACCCTTCTTTGAACGCATTTTCTGCTGATGGAAATTAATTGACCCATGTTCCTAGGGAGCTCTTACCTTAAATTACAATTTATAGATTCGCTGTAAAAAGTACATTTTAACACAAATGCTGTCTGTGCTATCCCTTTGCCCTTTGTATCATACTGACTTTACATGCTACATTTACTTTTCTGAACCCTGTTTAATTCATTTGTTTTACCTCTAGTGATTATTTTATTGTCAACCGCTTGTCTACGAGGTTTCTACTATGTCCTTTTATTGTCATTGTTTAATTATACACATTTTCCCCTCCTTCGGCTGCCTAAAATGCTTTCTAGAAAACATAACTAGAACATGCATATACTTTCATGACATGTGTTGGTCAGACACCATTCTATCTCCTTTTTGGCTCTGCTTTCATTTTACCTAATTGTCAGTCACCTTGGTAACACCTTTGATCTTTTCCTTTTTCCTTGCCATTTCCTTTCTGCATATCACCACCTCAATAATATCGCCTGTGTATGACACTCTGAATATGCCATATCCTCTTGCGATCCCTTCTCTGTGACCTTCCCCTGATTCCAGCATTTCCAGAATGCTCATGCCAACCTATTCATGCGTACTATGAAATGTAACTACTTCACCCACACCTTCATTCTTCTCCATTGGCTGCCATTCATTCTTAAATCACCCTTCTGAATGGTCTAATGAGTTTTCTCTCCTAACAACTATGCTTCCAACTTCCTCTTCTCATATAGTGCCAGCCTTCTTTCTATAGCTCAGCTCATTTCAACCACTTCCCTGTACCTCTCAGCATCATTGATTCTCCATCTCTTTTTATACCTTGGCCCAGATCCTCAGCTGATTTACACTGGTGCAGCTCTATTGACTCAGTTCTGTCATCATTTTACTATCTTTAATTAAAACCTGATGCACCTGATATTGGATGTAGAGAGGCTCTGGCATGTGAGACATAAACAATGCTCACTTTTCAGAAAGATGAGGTTTTTTTTCAACTATTACGATGATTGTGTGTTTTAAGATTGAAGTTTTATGCACTGAATGTGATTCATCCTCTAAGAAAAAGGCATTTTAAATTGACTTTGGTGTTTTTATACATTTTGTACTACTGCCATGAAGCAGTGCAGCATAATGCATTACAGCTCACATTAGGCTCCCCAGAGCTGCAGCCTCAATAAATTGGCTGATATCTACATAGTCAATATTTCTCAGTAAATTCCTCAATGGAGGGATTAGTACAATTTATATCTAGCATTTCTGCCTACAGAGTTTTAATTTAAATGCACTCTTTGTAAGAGTAGGGGATTTAGCCCTAGTGGGTTGTCCAAATTTTGATTGAGGATTTATATTTTTCATACCTTCTTGCAGGTCCAATTTGACAGCCTTTTTGGCTTAATCTCTTGTAATCTGATGCCATGTATTGCTAAATAGCTGGCATATTCCCTCAGAGAATATTTCAGTCACGAGTAAGCAAATTATAAAAGAAAGAAAGAAAGAAAGAAAGAAAGAAAGAAAGAAAGAAAGAAAGAAAGAAAGAAAGAA
>ML685807.1:6736480-6756194 GCA_007922175.1 Pelusios castaneus
CCTTTAAGGCAGGAAGGGGCAGAAAGGAATGAGTGGTGGGTGTGGGGCAACTCAGGGGAAAGGGCAGAGAGGAGCACTCTCTGGCAAAAACAGAAGTCAATTCCTTTGTGCAGAGAGGATCTCTCAGCCAGAGGATCAGGCTGAACAAAGCTACCACACCACTATACATAGTCAGAGGCAGTAATCGGCGTAACTATGCCAGACCCATACCATGCTTTGCGGACATGTACCAGGAATCACACAGATTTCAGCACAGAGTAGAAAGAACGTGTGTGATCTGTTCTTAACAATCTGTCCTGATTAGGTGGTGACCCATTACCTTTTGCACCAGCTGCAACCTCAAGGTAGTCTTCATGGTCAACCCTAAATTCAGCACAGTACAGTAGTCCAGTTTAGACTTATTGAAGAGGCTCTCTAAACTGTCACCTGACAGCAAAAAGCAGAGTCTCCTGCTTTGCATAGAAGGGAAGAAGCATTTTTGGCAACTGCTGTCATCTAAGGATCCATCCAGAAGCACAGACAAATCCAAAAGTGCATCCACTTTGACAAGCAAAGAATTGATGCCCACAGATCCTACCAGTTTCTTGACAGGTTTCTTTTTGTGGATCCATATTAGCTTTGCTTTACGCAAGCAAGGCCTGAGGCAGCCACTTTTCATGCCACTTCCTCTTTTGTCCAAGATAAAGGATGAAAACAGATAGACAAAGGAAGGCAAATGTCATGTACTGGTTTGAAATGCAAAGGCACCCATCCACAGAGCATTTCAGCATTTTACTAAGATTGAAGCTAACACAGAAGCAAAGTTACCCATTTGGACAGCCAGAAAAATGCTAACGCATAGGTCCAGTACACATCCAAGATGGCCAATTAAACACTCAGCATTGCCTTCTTTAGAAATTAAAGGAACTACTTAAATAGATGGAAATCACCATGTGTCTCAACAGGGAACAAATTCCAATGGTTGAAATCCTCATCTAAAACATTCTGTCTCAGAAAACGGGATTAAGCAGGGGAGGCGCTGTTTCTTTAGTAGGTGGGTTCTGGTCTGTTTAGAATTTCAAATATAATGCATATCATATACATTGCATTGCTCCAATTAGTAGCCAATAAAAATGAAGAAGTTGATTGTTACAGGTGTCTGGTACTTCACTCTACTTAGGAGGTGGGCAGCTGAATTCCATACCTGTGGTAGTTTCTGGGTTGTTTCCCATAAGAGCCCTACCCACAGCATATCACAATAGTTCCAGCTGTCTGAAATTATTGAGATAAATCATTGTTAATCTCCTGATCTCTCCACAGGATAATGAAGCAATTACTGAGTGTCATCAATGTAACAACTAGCAGGCTATGCTAGTTATGGCAGTGGCATTTTGAGCATTTTCTTTCTGCAACAGGATTTAGCAGAATGCCCAGAATAAAGTTAATTACACTAATGCATTCTAGGAAACAAGAATTAAAGTATCTTGGACCAATCTTCAGATGATGGATATCTGATTACATTGGCTGAGGCCTTTACCCTCAAAAGTTTGCATTAGTGAACATACAATGTATTTTCATATTCTTAAATGAATCAAAAGAAGAATTTCCTGCTGATTCAGCTATTACTTATACAATAAACCAAAGTCAAAGATAACTCACCACCTATTTAAAGTTTTTTAAGGGTTGAAATATTACAAACTAATTTGAAAGGGTTATTAATTTAAGCAAATTTGCTATTACACATGGCTGCCGAATTCTGGCTCCTTACTTTCCAATTATAAAGTCCACTTATACAGTAACAGAGAATTTGATTTTATAAACTACAGTTCCTTAGTAATGAAAGCAGTTTCAATGAATGGAATTGAAGACCTGATTCTGCTGCACATTTATCATGGTGGGTAGTATCTTACTCCATGAGCAATCCAGTTGAAACCAATGGAAACAAGTTATTACTCATTTGAGCATACTTGGCAGAATCAGTCCTTAAGTTATTACTTAGGTAAACTGTTTTGATCCATGTATACTACTAATGCAGTATAATTGCAGGCAAATGCAGTTGCCATTAGTGGTTTGACAATGATTCATGCAGCTTTGCATAATAGAACTGGTCTTACTAATGCTGATTAGGATACATGGGGCTCATATTCATATTTTATATTTAGTTTTAGACATTTTTGTCTACAGTTAGGATTGGAACATGACCAAGGGTGAGATTTTACCTGTGAGGATAGCTCCCTCTCATATTCAGCTTCAAAATTAATCAAGGCTTTGGCTCATCTATGCAATTTCAATCCTGAAGTTCTAAATATCTGGGACTAGTTTTACATCCCCACTTCCTAACAAGCAACATAAGATACCCCCAGAAAGTGACAAAGCTTCCTGGGGTCTAACGGAAAAATATTAAAAACAAAACTTCTGTGCAATATGTACATCAAGGTGGTTTATGACAACTTCCAGGCCCAGCCTTCTCATCTGGGGAATCTAAGTATGGAAGACAGGGAAAGGTGATAATAAATAGAAATCAGAAGTGATCATAGAAAATTGACAACAAAGGTGAAAGTATATAAGTAGGTCTCTATGACCAACAGAATTAAGAACAACAGGAGGTTTTTAAGCATATCGGGAACTAAAAGAATCATAACAATGTATGATATTGGTCTATTACTAGTTAGAAATGATAAAATTGCCAATAATAATGCAGAAAAAGAAAAAGTGTTCAATTAATATTTCTGTTCTTTATCGGGAATAGCCAGCTGATGTAGTGATGTCATATGAAGGCAATGAAACATCTTCCATTCCTATAGTAACTCAGGAGGATGTTGAACAGCAGCTGCTAATGTTAGCTATATTGAAATCAGTGGATCTTGATAACTTGCATCCAAGAGTGTTAAATGAGTCAGACAGGGAGTTTGCTGTACAAAATAATAATAATAATAATTAATAATAAATAAAATGTTGCTTTTCAATAACCTTTGGAACACTGGGAAGTTTGAGAATCATAGGACCGAAAAGATCATTGTGAGATCACCTAGTCCAGTCCTCTGTACTTATATAGAACCAAGCATTAGATCATCTCTGAAAAATGTTTATTTAATCTGCCCTTATAAAACTATAACGATGAAGATTGCACAAAATCCCTAAACAATTTATTCCAGTTCTAACGCTGACAATTAGGAAGTTTTTCAGAATGTTCAACCTAAAATATCCTTGCTGCAGTTTAAGCTCCTTGTCCTATTCTCAGAGGCTAAGGAGAACATTTTTTTTCCCCTCGTACTTTTAACAACCTTTTATGTAATTGAAAATTGCTTTCATGACCCCCTTAGTCTTCTTTTCTCCAAACTAAATCAAACCCTTTTTTTTTTTTTCAAACTTCCCTTATAGGTCAAGTTTTTGAGACATTAAATAATTTCTGAGGGTGAATTCCCACTTTGTCAGATGCTAGGAAATGGAAAAATTACAGTATGAGGGGGAAAGATAGATCCTGTAATTACATTTCACTGCATCAGGTCAGATTACTTCAGCAAATCCAACAAGTTGTATAGATTCTATTCAATGGTATTCTATTGAATCTATACAACTTGTTTGATTTGTCTGATAGGTTTCCATTTTCTAACATCGGAACGAAGTGGGACGTCATCCATGAAAGCACATGTGAAAAATAAATTTGTTAGTTTTTAAAAGTGCCACAGGACTCCTTGGCTATGTCTACACTACCGGGTCTGTTAAGTCAACTTAACAAGGTTGACTTTCGGTCGACTTAAATTCGACCTTGTGAAGTCGACTTAGAGCGTCCACACTAAACACTCCAGTCAACTGCCTGCGTCCACACTGGCCGGTGCTAGGTCAATGGAGGAGTGTTGTGGGGGCCTGGAGCTATGTTCCCTTTAAGTGGCTGGTGCGCAGCTGCCCAGGGGCCGCCGCACACCCGCGCACCTAGCGCAGCATGATCCCCACCCTGTCCCTTCCTTTCTCCCCAGCTCCCAATCCCCTGCTGCCTCCCTTCCCTTCTCTTCAGCCCCCAATCACCAGCTGCAGCTTTCCCCAGCCCCAACCACCAGCCGTGGCTTTCCCCATCCATGGCTCCCCAGCCTCTTCTCCCCAGCCCCATCTCCCCAGCTGCGACTCTCCCCGCCACAGCTCTCACCAGCCCATCTACCTGGCCATGGCTCTCCCCTTCTCTCCAGCCCGAGTCTAATTAAATAGACTTAGGCTATTCCCCATCCACACCAGCATTAAGTCAACCTAAAGAGGGGAAGTTACTAAGTCGACTTAAGGAAGCGTCCGGGGTGGGTGCAGGTTTGTATAGGTCAACTTAAAAGTCATTCAGTCAACCTAAGTTGCAAGTGTAGACATAGCCCTTGATTCTTTTGCTGAACTAGACTAACATGGCTACCCCTTTGGAACTTGTAAATAATTTTTGTTGCTCTTCTCTGGACTTTCTCCAGCTTATCCACATCTTTCCTGAAATGTGGTACCTAGAACTAGATTCAATAGGCCTAATCAGTGTGAAGTAGAGCAGAATTACTTCTCATGTCTTGTATACCACAATCCTGTGATACATCTGTGAATGTTGTTTGCTTTTTTTGCATCAGTGTTAAACTGTTGACTCATATTTAACTTGTAATCCACTTTGACCCCCTATTTTGTATAGGTATATTTTATATATGTGACCTTAGTTCTATTTTGTATATGTGAAACTGATTGCTCTTTCTTAAGTGAAGTACTTTGCATTTGTCCTGGAAGAAAGCTAACATTGAGTCAATATTTTAAAAGAATAAATGGGATGACCCACATCACTGTAGGTATGTCACTCTGACATCATGCAAAGGCATAATAATGGAATGGCTAAATTAATCAAGAATTAAAGGACATTAACATATTTAATGTCAATCAACATTGTATAATGGAATATGGAATAGATCCTGTAACACTAATTTGAAATATTTTTTGATACAAAATCAACATGGTATCACCAAATGGATTAAAAATGGCTGACAGTTTCAAAATGTAATTGTAAACAAGGAATTACCAAGAAGGTATGTTTATAACAGGGTCTTGCAGAGACTGGTTCTTTACCCTATTCTATTTAATATTCAATATGCATCTGATGAAGTGAGTTGCAGCCCATGAAAGCTTATGCCCAAAGAAATATGTTAGACTTTAAAATACCACAGGACTCTTGTTGTTTTTTTAATTTGTTTTTGTTTTTTTGCTGTATATAGACTAACACAGCTAGCCCTCTGAAAATAACCACTGATAAAGTTTAAAGATGATCTAGCGACTGGTGGAGTAGTAAATAATGCAGGAAAAAAGTCACTGATCCACAGCAATCTGTCTTGCTTAATAAGCTGGACACAACCAGACTATATGCATTTTAATATAGTAAAATGTAAAGTTATATGCCTAGAATAAAGAATATAAGATAGATGTACAGGATCAGGGATTCTCTCCTGAGAAGCAGCAACTCTGAAAGAGACTTGGTAGTCATAATGGCTAACCAGCTGAGCAAGAGCAGCCACTGTGATGCTGTGACCAAAAGAGATCATGAGATCCTTGGTTGTACACAGGAATTTCATATAGGAGTTGTATTACCTCTCTATTTGTCACTGATACATCCACTAATGGAAAACTGTGCCCAGTTCTGATGTCCATCATTCAGGGAAGATGTTAATAGTCCTTGAGATGATGCAGAGAAGAGCTATGAGCTATGATTAAAGGTTATAAAACATGTCTTATACTGTGTGTAACTATCCTCACTCAGGGCGCATCTACACTGGAGCCTTAGGTCAACTTAAGGAAGGTTAAATCAACCTACAGATTCCTGCGTCAACACTGGGCTTTTATTAAGTTGACATAAGCATTTCCTTAAGTTGACTTAATAACACCACCTCTTATGGTTGACTTAACGCTGTGACCAAAAGGGATCATGCGATCCTTGGTTGTACACAGGACAATAAGTCGACTTAAGCCAGTGTAGACAGGGAAAGCCCATATGTCGACTTAATTGGGCTCCTGCCCCCCTCTCAGATACCCACAACACACCACTCCTCCGTCGACTTAGCACCTGCCAGTGTGGACGCAGGCAGTCAACAAGAGTTTTCAATGTGGACTCTCTAAGTCAACTTAACGGAGCCTCTAGTTTAGACATACCCTCAAGGACTGTCAGGGTAGCATGGCCTAATGATCAAGCCTACAGCCCATGACCAGCACAGAAGATGTTGGCAGAGGAGCCCAGGCACTGCCACCCCAATAGGTTCCGACCCCATCTGAGAAAAGCTTCAGGCTACTCTACCTGGGCCACTTCCTACCTTATCTCCTTCTTCACCCCAGGTCAGTTCAGTCCAAGGCTTTCTGCTGCTAGGGTAGTCCACACCAAGAAAGTAAAACAAAACAAAACAAAACAAAAAAGATTACCAAAGTCCAGGGTCCATCTGTAGGGAAGAGAGAAATGCACCCCTCTCTGACTGTTTCTGGGGTGGGTCCTCCTTTCTGTCAGAGAGAGCCCTTTGGAAACTCTAGAAATGTGAGCCTTCCCTCTGTTCTGCACTCCTGGAGCCAGAGGTTGCAGGTCTCCTCTTTTCCAGGTCTATCCCCAAATGAGCTATTTCCGTATCTTTTAATTCCTGCACCAGATGGAGGATTTCTTGCATTTAACTTACCAAAGAGAAGGTTAAGGGGTTACTTGATCACAGTTTATAAGTATCTAAATGGGGAACAAAACTTTGATAATGAGCTCCTCAATCTAGCAGACAAAGATACAACAAAATCCAATAGCTGAAGTTGAAACTACATAAATTCCCATTCAAAATAATGTGTAATTTTTAACAGTGATGTTTATTGGCCATTGAAACAATGTATAAGGCTTATGACGGATTCTCTTTCAATGACAATTTTTATATCAAGATCGGATTTTTTTTTCTAATAGATATTCTCTAGACAAGCCTAAATTAATTTATGGTAATCCTATGGCCAGTGTTATACAGGAAGTCAGATTAGATGATCAGAGTGACCCTTTCTAACCTTATAATCTATGAACCTATGTAGTTTATGTAGAACCTGACTAAATGTCTAGGAGAGATTGAAATCAAAGGGTGTCAAAGAGGATGACTTTGACAGCAAATCACTATATTTTAAAAAGAGTTACTGGGGAAAAACTGCCTTTTTTTCTTCATACAGAGGTCATATTCAGATTTAATTCCATTTAGATCTGGGACCAACAAAGAATGGCTGTGATATGCATTTTCATGAATATCGGGTAGCAAGAAGAGCAAATTGGGGTCATTTGTACCAAGACCCAATTATGAAACACAGCCATATTGTGCAAAAGCTATTAAATATTTGAAGGATTCTGCAGTATCTAATCTGATATACTTGTTATTGGCGTTTATAGGTATGAAAAAATGAATATAACTGCATGTATTTTATTTTCTATAAGGCTCCCACATGTTTTAGAGAGAAAAAAAATATTCACACCTGCTGTTGAATGTACACACAGTATTGCAGAGGTTAAAAATGTAGTTATTCCCTGCCTCAAAACTGCAGAGATGTTTACTTCAGCTGTTGCCAACACCACAAAATTACAGCAAACAAGTAATATTCATGCAATGGCAAACAAAATAAATGAGTCAGGTTATTGTAAAAAGAACACTGACCTATTAAAATTGGTCTGATCTTTAAGAAATTTCAGCATAGCAGTACTAATGTTATTAAAAATAGCAGAATCATGACAAGTATTCATTAGAATTTGCATATGTGAGTAAGAATGCACTTAATTACAAATTACATTCTGCAAATTCTTTAGAAGCTGTAAATCAATGCAACAAAGATGAAAGATTTAGAAAGTAAGGTATTTGAAGAATTTTCTAATGCATAATGTTCTTAACAAGAACAAATTGAAAATGCTGCAAAATCTTCCCAAACTCAAATGATTTTAAAGAACAAATATGATTTGGAAATGCTAATGCTTCACTTATAGGCATTTTACTATAGGTAACACAGAACGTTATCTCAATTAGATTAGAACAGATTTTTATACGTAGAAATACATGTGTTAAAATATTATTTTGCTGTGAGCCAAAGCGGCATATGCAAATGAGAAAGGCAACTGGCAAACTGAAGATGTAATAAATTTCATGGATTGTGTAATTTTAGTGCACATTTTTTTTCAGCTGCCATCAGCACTGTTGTTTAAATGTTTGTGCAAAGCAGCACCTCATTCTACTGTGCTGTATCAGCATTTTGGGATGTTTCACCTCACTACTAAGCCTACTAGGGTAAAAAGAGTGAACTTGTTAGTTTCAGTCAAACCACAGTTGAGAAGAGGGAAGCAAGTGGAAGAAGAGTAAGATGAAGAGGCAGCATAATGGTAAATAGATAGAACAAGAGAAAAGGTGAAAGGCTTGGAAAAGATAGGAAAGAAAAGACTACAGGGACTGAACCAGTAAGCTGCTGACTACCCTCAACTTCCACTGACTTCAACAAAAATTGAGGCTGCTATAGGTCTCACTGGAAGTACACAGCACTTCCCAGGTCCATGGAAATGCAGGGTACCGGAAGAGGAAAAGTCACTGGCAGGAAGAGTGACTGGAAAGAGAAGGAACGGGAAATGGTTAACATAAAAGAGTGGGGGGGGGGGGGATGAACCCTTAAGGAAAAAAATGAGAAAATAATGATCTTGAATGGAGGAAGAAGGGAAAATATTAACTTTGGCATAAAAAGAGCTTGAAATGGAAGAGTGGACTCATTTTGGTTTTATAATTTTAGCAAAAACAACCTGTTACATTTGTTTGTCCAACTCCACTGTGTTTTCTGAGGGCAGCTCTCCACATAGCACTCTATGATTCATTTATTTATGTATGTATATTATTTTTGCTTTCCAACATCATCGAGGGCCTTCCAAGTAAAATAGATTGTTAATAGCAAAGTCTCCAGTAGACTTCATGGAGGCCCTGACTCGTCCTCTTCTTTGAGGTGCTAAAAGCTTGATATGGAGTCAGGTCCCTTTTGTTGTTGTTTGGCGGGGGCAGAGGGGGAGCGACATAGTGAAAAAAAGGAGACTGACAGGATGCATGAATGTCATCCTTTCCTTCTCTGCTTAATGGTGAGGCCTGATTGTAGGACATTACACTGGTGAATCCTAGAATCCTAGAGTATTACGATTGGAAAGGACCGCAGGAAGTCATATAATTCAACCCCCTGCTCAACAAGTGAGCTTCACTTCTGCGAATAACCTCTGTGGGGTTACTCACAGAAGGAAGTACTCAATGACATGAGGAAATGTCCATCAACTGGGCCCAGAGTGACTAGTCCAGCAAAGCATTTAGGGCACATGCTCAGTTTTAAGCATCTAAGTCAGGGATGGACAAACGTTTTGGCCTGAGGGTTACATCTGCTGTATGGCAGGCCGCACAAAGTGGGAAAAGGACAAGGGAAGGGGAGGGGCTTGGAGAGGGCATGGCTACCCCTCCAGCCCTGCCTCTTACCCCACTCTATTACAGCTAATGTACCCAGAAATAAATATAAATAAATAAGCATAAATAAATAGAGATAGACATAAAACATATTCATTGTCTACTTTTTAAATTTATTTTTACACTTTCCACTTTTTTTTTTTTTTTTTTTGTATTTTTTCAACTTTTTTGGGTACTGTGTGGCAAAGGTGTGGAGCCAGGGGGTGGATATTTTTTTTTTTTTGCACTGTTCAGGTTTTGAAGTCCCCCCCCCCCTTTTTTTTTTTTTGGTACCACAGGGATGGTGGTGGAGAGAGGAGGGGGGAGCTGGACTCTCTGGGCCATGGCACCTGGGTGGAGCAGTTGCTGCACCCTGGCAAGGATGCCACTCAGCCCTGGAGGGTGCAGCCACTCTGCTCCGCTCAGGGCACCATTGGACCCGCCAATGAGAGGAAGAGCTGGAGCAGGGAGGGAGGAGTAGTGGGGGATGGGGGGGATGGCCACTACACTGTCCAAAACTCTGCTGGGGCCACATGGTGAGAGAGGAGCGAGTTTCCCAGCCAGAAGGGGGTAGCAGCTGCGGCAGACATGCTCTGGGAACCAGCCATGCCAAGCTGGCAGAACAGATGAAAGGCTCAGGTGGGCTGTATCCAGTCCTTGGGCTGTAGTATGTCCAGATCTGACTTTAGTATTATTGAAGCAATGATTAAATGCTTTGCTGGATCAAGGTCAAAGTGATTTTTTTTTTCATATTCAAAGACAAACTAACTGAAAATGTGATGATTTTACAGGGGTTTTGCTCCTTATTAGTGAATATTATGAGTGCTTCTCAGTAGCTCTTTAGAAATATCTATGCAATCTGCCTCTTCTGCCTTCAAGCTTTCTTCATGCTCTGACCTTTCACCCCTGGTCCAAAAACGGCCTGGACTTTTCTCTTTCCAAGAGGCACTGTGGGGCCCTTTTATTTCATGAGAATTTTGAGGATAGTTAGGGAATATGAAAGTGCTGTTGTTACAAGTGAGTGTTAGAAATTTTTATTAAGAGCTGCTGCTCTTAAAAAAAATGTTAGTCACAGTGTTGAATGCTTAACCGGAAGGCACTCATATACCAAACCAATTTGATAAGGCTGGTACAAGAACCTGAATAGACTAGAATAGACTGACTGATATATAGTAATGTTAAAAATGGGGAGGGCATTCAAAGCCTTGAAATAGATGCCCCTTTTCTTATAAATTGATGTATAATAAATCAATTAATTGAATTACACCTGCATTGCTAATCACAAAGGTAAGAATCAGTCCATGCCAAATTGTTGCAGTAAAGGGAGAATTTAGTACTGCTGCTATACACAAGTTTAATCTTCATTATAATTAATACCTCTTTCTACTGACAAAAGCAACTGGAACTGCATTGACAGAAAGCAATTTTTGCAATGAAATGTTATTGAGTGCAGATGTAATATGATTTTATGAGCGAACACGCCATTTTATATTTGAAAAGTACACATTACTACAGTTATGGAATTACAACTTTTAGGGCTAAGTCCTCAACCCAGTCTGAGAATATAACCTCTGATGAGGATTTTCACTCTGGCACAATAAAGAATTCTGTAGTAGCCCAAACAGCTGATGCCACTTCCATATCCCTTGGTAGGAATAGCAGGTGAATTTTCATAGTCATGGATACATTAGGTCATGTCTCTAAAACTCTCTCTCCATTAATACATACAGGGTACAACCCTAGCCCAGTGAAGTCAGAGACAAAAGTGTCATGAACGTCAATAGACTTGTACTTCAAACAGACATATGCCCGCTGCATCTATTTAATAATCCATGAATTTATATGAGTCACTATATCATCAGCATAGTGAATGTTTTCATGATTTCCTTAAACCCTATCCCAATCCCAATGGCTTCTACTACAGGGAAAGCTCACTTCAGCCCTGGAAAATGATAGCAGGATTTTCCTATTTCTTTACGTCTTGCCAAGGCGACATTAACATGATAAAAATGAAAGGAAGGAAGAAACGGAACAGAGAAAAGTAATAGCACAGAAAGACTGATTTGAAACTGGCAATACAATCAAAATGTCTAAATTTTACTTCCCATTCAAAACTTTTCAGACTGCTCTTCTAGGACAGGTATATAGAACACGTGCATCTGCAGGAAGTAGGGAAAAAATGTTTAGCATTCTCACTGGGCTCTTTGGTTGTCTTGCTATAGAGCACATGCAGCCTCGAGGGTGATCTTGAATGTTATCTCTGCTGCTGAGTGATTTTTAGAGGTTTCACTGAGTAGAAGGGTCACAACCTAGAGTCCATTCTTATCTGTTTTAATAAAAATGACAATGAACTGTGAAACCCTCCATGGTCCCTTCAAGCAAAATGAAGGTAATGTTGCTCCTGTCAGTACAGACAAGCCTAATTGCAGAATTAGGGTTTACAGCATGGAAATTCACTGCATTTGGGATTTTAAGTGTGGCTGTGGAAGAACTGGTGTTCAATTTTGTGTTTCCGCTGCTTTTCTAAGTTTTTTATAATTCCCACCAAGGAGCTATTTGCTGTACTGAACTATGGATCATGCATGATGTTTACAGCTCAGTTCCATGGCAGTTCATTCAGACAACAAGGTATTCCCACATAACTTGAGATGCTGTAAGAATATTTATCCCCAGATCTTAAAAAAGCATTGAAATGCTGTACAGTACATGACATGGAATGAATACAGATCATAGGATAAGTTGTAAAACTGGCACCTTTTCTTGTACCATATATATGTGTGCAATGTCTGATCTTACAAGAGATACGTGACTGTGTCTATGAGATCATAATCAGGCCTTAAGACTATAGGTTTTCTGGTTTATTTTGAATATGTATTTTAGTTTAATAACTTCCATAGAAAGAAATGTAAGATAATTCTCCCACAGGGGGACAGTCAAGAAGTATAACTGTAGAACTGAAATAGAGCAATCTCTTTTATCAGAACACGTGGTCATAAATTGTAAGAGTTTTCTGATTGTCCCTTCTCTTTTTGGTGACGGTGGTGAAAGGAGTTGAAAAGAGATTAGAAAAAATACATTATGAATAGGTTTATATGAGGAAAACAATTCAAAATATATAAAAAAAAACAGGAAGAGATTTTATTAACCTTTCTCACATTGATACTGACTAAAAAAATCGTCCATGGATTTAAATTGAGTCTTGAAGGAAGATCCTACTCAATATAATTAAGAGTGATGAGATGTGACAAATAATAAATGGTGGCCAACTAAGTTGTTGTTTTTGTTTTAGACATTTAGTAATCTGTTGACATACATTAGCATCTGCAACCTGAAATGCACTTACATACGTTCTTCATTCAAGTTGAGGTCAAAGTTCTGACATGAGATCAACAGAAATCTTAACTTCTAGATTATCTGACAGCTTCTCGGCTAACTCAGGTACCAAAACTAAATATTCTTTGCTGGTCATAGACACAGAACATCGCAAAATACAAATTTCCAACTTCTATAACCATGAATGTAAATACCTGTGTAAATACTCTAAAAAGAAGAGTAGAAAGTGTGGCCCAATCACGACAGAGTCTGATTTATTAATCCAAAAGAAAGGAATTAAATCTGAAAGCACATGCAGATTATGGAAATCCTTATTAAAAACACTCAATTAACTTAGATCTGACATTGTACAGAAAGAAAATCAAGTACAGGCCCATAATTATTGGAGAAAGGTTGTGCTTCAAGAAAATGAATAAAAGGAAGCCTCAATAACTGCTCTTGAAAAACGGGTGCACCTCTCTGTACTTGATGATTCCTTAATGGCTGAGATAGCCTAAAGGAGAAAAGTGATTTTTGTAAGACGATTATTGTGTAAGTGGTTTAAGAGATAAAGAGATAATATTACAGTAAGCCAGAACATTGTACTCCATTACTTACAGCAGTAATTGGTCCTTATTTTCCTGGATTTTGGTTCCACTACACAAAAACATCTATTTACTCTAAATTTAAAAAAGCAAACCAAAAATCTTCCTTACTCTATCAACCAAGTGTTAGGTCTCAGTGAGGAACAAAAGTATTCTATGTATATTAACCCTTTCCTCAATCCCTGTTCCCTGTCCAGTGTCTTGATAGCCCCCACATGTCTGTCATGACCAGTATCACGCTCAGATTGAACACTGAGAACTTTGTGGGCAGTTCCCTGTGAATGGGGTTTGCTGCAGGCACAGGGGTCAGTGGGAAGACAGGTTGCCACCAAAGTCAGGAAAGGCATAAAGAGGTCCTCTGAGCATAGTCGGCCCCAACCTGGTACTCTTCTAAGGTCTGTCAAATGTGGAGAGGGGCAGCTTCTTAAAAGGAAAGATCCAAGCCCAGTTCAGTGCAGCACTCAGAGAAAAGCAGAGCCAGCATTCCTTAGCCCCTGAGAACAGGGGATGCTTACAGGAGACTGGCTAAAGGTCTCTGCCACCAGGACTTCCTAACTTTGTTTAGAACCTAGAATGTTTGGCCTGATTCTCTCAGACAGGAGGGAATCAGGGCCCCATACCACCTTCACAGAGATGACTGACCTCTTATCTTGCAGGGTACTGCTCAGTGAGCCTGGACTGTTTGGTTAGCCGCACTGTTATTTTAATTTGTCCTTAGCACTTTTGGATTGCTTCAGCTTAGAAGGGTAGTTTTCACCTCCTGAAGATTTATGGCCAGAAGACCACACTGCAGGTGCTAACCTGTCTATATGGCCAGAAAAGGACTTCTGTGATGAGAAGGTCACCCACCCTCACCCTAAAGGTACCCACATGCTATGACTGGGCTTGTTCATGGGAATCCTTTTGAAGCATAGTGATCTAAGTTTGTTATCTAAGAAAATCACATAGAACTAGTTTGTTTTGTGAAAGGGCAAATAACCAGCTTTCAGAATTAATAATAAGACTTAATATTATCTAGCACTTTCTACTCATAGAGCTAAAAGCTTTGTTAAAAGAAGGGTAGGTTTCATTACTCCATTTTATAGAGAAGTTAAGGGTTCACTCAACAGGATTTAGTCACAGAAACAGGAATAGAAGATAGGTCTCCTGATGTTTGGTTTCCTACTAAGTCACAGTTCTGTAACAAATGAAACACATCGCCTTATGTAGGAAGGACTGCAATCATAATACAAAGCAAGTACCCAAGCATGAGGTATATACTATGACAGTGTGGCTCCATGTTGTAACTGTCCACCTCACCTATCTATACGGTAGTGTGATTAAAAGCATTGCCTAAAGAGAAAAAATTAAAATGAAAAACAAATAACCCCTCAGCATCTCTGCATTTAGAGGGATGTTCATTCTTCATTTCAACACCATGTGACTGCATACATACCCAAGACAAAGAGGATAAGAAGAGGAGCAAACCTCTTGGTGATTATTTGCAGTGTAAATCTAGGCAAGGTTTCCAGGTGAAGGCATATGAATCCATATTTAACATTGTCCCTATGTACTTAAACCTAAAAATATCATGAGGGCATAGATTTTTAATTTTATTTATTTATTTGTTTGTTTTTATTATTATTATCATCATCAGTCAGATACATTTGACAATTAACAATTACATTTTTGAATTTTTATTATATGTTAATGGACTATATTAATTAAAGCAGATTGAAATTCATTACTAATGATTAATTCAACATGGGGTACCTTAAACTGCGATTTTATGAGAGGTGAAATTCTCCATGGATATCTCATTTGCATCCAGTAACATTTGGTACTGCTCTTCTGCATGGATTTTTAGTTTGTATATTCATCTAAGCCAACACACAAATATGAGGCCAGGAAGGGATGGATGGGGTGGACAAATGACCTTCTCATAGCCATTGGGGTGAAAAAATGACAATGTCAGGAGAAACAGTAGCTTTCCCTGGCCCCCAGCAGTCTAATACCTGTAGCCTCATCTGATTATATAAATATAATAGAATACACAATCAGTTACTGGTGAGGAACGTTATCTCTGTAATAAACACTCTCCAAATTTACCTAGCCCCAGGGAAATAGCCTCTCATGCTGTTAGTCTTTTTGTCGTTCATGAGTAATATGTATTTAACAGAAATCTTAGAACAGGAAATGAAAAGGTGAAGATGATAAATCTGTTTCACTTAGACAATGATCATATAATACTGTCGCCAGTTAGTTTTAATTTATAGACAGCATTCCCTTTTGGGCAAACCTTGGGCAAAAAAATTGGTTGGGGGGATGTTCTCCATGTAGGGCATCTCTGACCCACTGGAACAGTGAACTGGCAGGAAACAGTAATTAAGATTTCACTGCTGCATAACAGTATTAGCAGTAGTTGAACAGCATGAGTTTTTCAGGGGCTCAATCTCATTTCCTTGGTAGGATCTACTTGCTGAAGCCTGGATTGTTCAGATTTAATCTGTCTCAGATTTTTTTTTTTTCTCTTAGAGACAAGAAACATGTTTGGCCCTCTGTGCCCACAAGAGACTGCTTATCTATAAAAGTGATGACGTAAGGGGACATCAGAAGGGAGAAGCTGAGTGAGGGATGACATTCATAGGGCTTCGTAAGGGACCAGGTTGGGTAACACTGGTAAGGGAGGGGGTAATGTGGTACAATATTAATTGCCACCAGCAGGTTGCTGAATTTCCTTATCACTAACTCTTATCTATATTTTAACACTAATTACTGTTTTATATGTCACAAGATGTTTTAGGACTGTCACTATCTTATAGCCAATTAAATGAATTCACTACTGCCTTTCTTGAATTTAAACCCCTTTTGAGGCTTTTCTGTCAATTTCTTCCCAGCATTCTACCTGGCAGTTTTAAGCAGTTTGGGACAAAAAGCCTTGGCTACAGAATCATACTTAAGTGTCCAGTAAATCTTCTAATAAATAGCAATTACTAAGACTCAGTTCCTTTAAAAACTGAATTGCATGGCTGTTAGTCAAATATTTTCCCCAACAAGAATTCCAAATATAAAGTGGAATTCCCAATTTGTGTGTGATTTGTCTACAGAATTATCCCCCACTCTTTTTTCTTTAAAACTCTCTTAGTTTTAAACAGACAATTCTTCCTTGTTTTGAGGAATCCCAAGAAATATAGATTGTACAAACCCGATAGAAAAATATTTGCCATATAATTTATGGTTCTAATAATATTGTCTGTACTGTGTATGCAAAACAAGGGAGACCTCTATAACTAAAATTCTCCACTACATCTCTCCCTATCTCCTACTAAAGCCATTAAACAGCGCACAGACAAAGTGAAAACATCTGTTAAATAGAGATTGCTAAGTGACTCATGAGATACTTATGAAATAATATTTTGATTTCTTTGGGTGGAAAAAATATATTAAAACCATTTGTGAATCAAGAGTTCAACCTTTTCTTGTCATGTTAGGAACACGGATCCTAGATCCTATACACTATGATCAAACAGTTTATGCAAAATTGTCTGTCTACAGAAAACTCAGTGTGTTTCTGTGATGTCACTTAATTGGCTAAAAAGAAATTGGATTCATGCTATAAATTGATAGGACGTGATTTCTTCTTGAAATTTCTTCTAAATAAATTTTGATTTTATATACAACATACATGATTTAATTTGGGATTTTATTCTGTATGAAAGAAAAATGCAACTGATTGAATATATTCCAACCAGCCCTGGACTAGGTTTGATGAAGTAACCTTGCTGCTCACTACTCAAATTAATTAATCCTGATTTTAGATCAAACTCTCCCATCCATTAAGTGTATACATCTCTCATTGAATCTAGGAGAATTTTGCAATTATCAGAGGCCAGAACTTTAATCATACAAGATGCTGAGCACTCCTGTGGCACCTTCAACTCTCACCATAATCACAGACCTTCAGAGGCACTCAGTACCTTGTAGGGTTGGGCTGTAGGTGAGAATGCAAATCAATGAATTTCACTGTCTTTGTTATGGGTTGTAAACTATTGGCCATTCTAATGAACAAGGAGAGTGAATCTGCGAGACTACGAACCCAGACTAAACCACATAATTAGCTTATACAGAACACGACATTTTATTATATTGTTGTTACATTATATGGGAAGCATTATAGCCGTATTTTATTCTTTACCTGGCATCCTTCAGCTTGCTAGCAAACATGCCTAATATTTCCAAATCAGATAGCATTTCCTTCAGTCAATTCAACAGCAAATTATTTGTCAACAAGTTTCAGCTATAGCTCTTTTTATTTTTAGAGATAGCTTTTCAACAAAGAAATAAATACATTTTAAAAAATCTTATGTGCACACACTTCCAGACAAAATGCAAGCTACTGCCACTTAACAGGGAGGCAAAGATGTTACAGCTACTATAATTCAAAAAGCAAACTTGGTGGGCAAGTGAGGATCTACAAAAAAATCAGGTTGGCTCTAAGGTCAATGCATGAATTTATACAAGGTAAATTATTCAGGCAAAAGGAAGTAGCCCCCCCTCCCTTTTTAACCTCAAAGTTACCTGAATAAACTGAGGTCTCCTTAGAGATTTATGCAGAGCATACCTCTAACAAGATGAAAAGAATGTTCTGTCCTCGGAATCAAAGCCAAGCAAAAAGAGGGGAGGAAAAAAGAGAAGAAACAACAACTAAGCTGCAGAGAGGACAAAACACTCAATCAGTCATACAACTACCGTGTTTGAGAGACCAACTGTAATTCTCAGATGAGATCAGTAAAAAGTTGGGGAGAGAGAGAGAGAGAGAGAGAGAGAGAGAGAGAGAGACAAAACACAATTCTGGGCAACTTAAAAAAACCCCAAAAAACTCTAGCTTATTTAAATCAAGTCCTAATTTCCTTGATTTTATTTTAAATTAAAAGTGGTTTAAAATCCCACATATATAGTTTGTCAACACTGTAATCTAGTAACTATATATTAAGCAATACTATATATTAGAGCAGTGATATAGGGTTTTACTTGAAGCTATGTTTTAGTTGAAAGCTTTCATTTGCAATAATATTTTGAGATGAAGGCACCTTAAAAGCATGTAGACAAGCTTATCAGAGGCCCTGATAAAGGAATAGCTTTTATAGTTTAGTGCTGGAACCTTGAGGTTTCTTTTCAGGAAAAAAAAAGTGCAATGCAAAGGATTAAGATAAATTAAAGGTCTCTCACCCAAACCTTCATAATATGCTGATGTGGTTTTACCCATCTACTGTACCTTACATATTCAGATTATATTTTTGTAGTCTATATTTTTCTCCTGCTATTTCTTAAAAAGCATACTTGTTGGCTGAATTTCTGAAAAGGGCAGTCTGCCTTTGTAGCTACATTTTGGTGACCACAAGCAAATCTGATTTCTCTGGCCCCGTAGCTACCAAATTGTGGATGCAAGTCAGATCATTAAAGTTGCAAGATCTCTGATTCACAGCTGCAATTCATCATGCAAGCACAAAAATGCAGGCACAAATTGGCTGGGGCAAAATGTGCCTGCAGAAAAGAAGACTGGGCCTCAGTCCTTTTAAAAATGTACCTGATAGGATACATCATATTCTTGTCTTTATTTTTTACATACAAAAATGCACAGCTTTAAATGTAATTAATGGATGTAATTCAACTTTGAAGTAGAGGTCTGGAAGAAGACCTACTGTACCACTTGATACACGTGTTGTATAGTGTAACTAGGTTAAAAAATTAGCTAAATTCACAGAGGATAGGCCCATCAATGGCTCAAGTCGTCAGGTGTGCAACCTCATGCTCCAAGTGCCCTAAACCTCAAATTTCTTGAAGCTGAGACTGAATGACAGGGGATGGATGATTCAGAATTGCCTTGTTCTGCTCATTTCCTCTAAAACATCTGGCACTAGCCACTGACAGAAGACAGATTATTGGGCTAGATCAGTGGTGGGCAAACTTATTAGTCAACTGAGCCAAATAGCAACAAAACAGCGATTGAAATTTCTTTGGAGTGCCAAATTTTTTAAACTTAAAATATATAGGAAGGTACATTGTTATTAACTTAATAAGGGTATTCCTAACCATCTCAACATACCTTTCTCAATTCTCGACACTACATCTTCTTTCACTCCACAACGTTTCCCGTATTTGTGTAAAAGACGAAAAGAAAAAGAAAAAAAAGAAAGGAAGGCAGGGAAGAGAAGGGAAAGGAGGGCAGAGAGAAAAAGAGAGAAGGAAAAAAGAGAAAGGGAGAGAAAGCAGGCCGGCAGGCGGGCGGGCGGGCAGGAAGACCGGGCGGGCGGGCGGGCGGGCGGGCAGGCAGGCAAAGAAAGCAAGCAAGCAGGCAAAGAAAGAAAGCAGGCAAGCAAGCAGGCAAAG
>ML685807.1:6756637-6770644 GCA_007922175.1 Pelusios castaneus
AAGAAAGCAGGCAAAGAAAGAAAGAAAGAAAGAAAGAAAGAAAGAAAGCAGGCAGGCAAAGAAAGCAAGAAAGCAAGAAAGCAGGCAGGCAAGAAGGCAAAGAAAGCAAGAAAGCAAGCAGGCAAGAAGGCAAAGAAAGCAAGAAAGCAAGCAGGCAAAGAAAGCAAGAAAGAAAAGTCAAGGCCCCTGGCGGGGGAGGCTCCGGGAAGCCGCCGGTGGGGCGGAGAAGATCCCAGCCCCGGAGGCTGATCCTGGCCCTGTGCTGGGAGGCCGAGGATTAGCGCGGCCCCGGCCCCGGGAAGGAGGCAAACGGCGGGTGGGACCCTGGTAGCCCGCCGTGGCCGCAGCCACCCCCCTGCCCCAGCCACGTGGGGCAGGCAGGCAGACCCGCGCTCCTGAGCCGAGCCTGCCTGTCCCACCCTGGGGGCGGGGACGGCCAGCCCAGAGGCCGGGCACAGGCCGGGTGTGCCGCGGCAGAGCCACTGCCCCGGGGGTTGGAGGGAGCAGCGGGGGCTGCCGGACTGCGCGGGGGTCCCTTACTGCTGCGCAGCCGCGCACCCGCGCAGCTTACCGGGAACACTGCCCACCAGTCTCCTTCTCCCCATGTTCCCTCCACCCCTCTCCAGCCCCCACCAGTCTCCTTCTCCCCATGTTCCCTCCACCCCTCTCCAGGCGGCAGCCAGTCTCCTCGCGCCCCCCCCCACTCTCCTCATCCCCCCACCCCTCTCCAGGCCTCCCTCCAGCCCCCTTACCTGGCCGGAGGCTCTCAGCTGCAGGGACGGCCGGCAGAGCTGCTTCTCGGCCAGGCCGCTCCCACCCTGAGCACGCTCTGTCTGCGCATGCTCAGGGCGGGAGATTTGAATCTCCCCAGCCCGGCCGCAGCAGCAGTCTGCATTTAAAGGGAACAAGGCCCGCACCTGGAAGAGCCAAATTCAAGGGGCTAAAGAGCCGCTTGTGGCTCATGAGCCGCGGTTTGCCGACCACTGCGCTAGATGAACCATTTTTTGGTTTGATTTAGTATGGCCATTCTTATGTTGGGGTAGTATAATAGGTTTCCGCAGTGCTGTCCTCTGATCAGGTCCTCTGCTCCCACAAACCACTCACAGACTTTGGCATCATGGTCCCACCAGGGTGCTTTATTTACAGGTTGTTACCCACCACCATCTGTTAACACACACTCCCGCCTAAGAAGCCTTACAGTTTCAGCCACTGACCAAGAGGAGCTCATCCTCTGCTGTGGCTTCTCCATTTCAGGATTTTTGTCCTGCCTACCCTGCAGTTCCTTCTAATGGCTATGTCTACACTTGTTAATTTAAGTCGACTTAGCATGTCCACACTTAAAATTTAAGTTGACTTTGAGGGGACACTACAAAATCTACCTAGAGCGTCCACACTGGACGCCTAGGTCGACTTGTAGAGGCTAGGTGGACCTGGGACAGGTCAACGGTGGCAGGGAGGGCAACCCTTGCCAAGTGCCTGGTGGCTCAGCCTTTGCCCCATTATACCTTGGTACAATGGGGCAAAGGGGGACAGAGACCCTGGCAGGGAGGGCAGTGGGGAAGCCCTGGAGGCCCCTAAGACAACTTCACATCTACACTGGCTTAAGTCGACTTTAGAAAGTCAACTTAAGCATAAAGACTTAAAAGGAGGTTTTAGAAAGTCGATTACATTTTTTCTTGAGTCGACTTAAGCAGCTGCTTAAGTCGACTAAAGGAAAGTGTAGTGTAGGCGCAGAGTAAATTAAGTCAACTTAAGCAAGCTTAGGTCAACTTAATTTACAAGTGTAGACACACCCTATGAGACTTTATAGCTTCCTGATAATGAGCCTGGCACTGGCTCCTTTCAACTTACTCCATGCAGGCTTCCTCAGCTGGCTTCAATGCTCCCACAGTTAGGGCTCCACTGACAGAGAGTTGGCTTTCACCCAGCACTTTGTCACAGGCAGTGAAGGAGAGCTATGTGCATCATGGAGAGGTGTTCACACTGATTTCATAGAAAGTGTCATTGAAGTGGGGTCATGGGATCTAACTTATACATATTTGGCCATAGTGTGAGGTGAAATAATTTCCAGTTGATGCCCCATGTCAAGCTCACTCTTAACTACTAGCATGACTGAAGTGGCGCAGAAAGCCTGACATTTTAAGTGAGTCTTAAGTAATTTATAGAAGTTTTGCCTACCCCCTACACACTGTTGAATTTCATTCACACTGTGTAAGTAGAATGAAGGGGCAGCAGCTAGTGTCATGGTCAAGAGAAGATCCATGCTTGTCCCAGGCTGAGGGTTCCATTTCTCCCCTATATACTGCATTGCATAAAGCCTGATTGTTCACACCTTGTATAGATGATGGGAATTTCACCCAGTCTCTAGAGAAGGCTCTTTGCATGATTCTTGACCTACAGTCTCATACTGGTATTTATTCATTAGTAATTGGAAGTCTATTCCATGTGATCACATAGTGGAGCAAAGTGACTTAAGAATGCAAGTCTGAGCATAGAGGTGTCTATGGAAGGGCAGATAAGGAGTGGACAGAGAGCAGCCAAGTAGAGTGGGGAGTAGGCAGACCCAAGGCCATCCCTAGACCAAATGGTGCCCCAGGTGAGAAGTGTCTTCAGTGCCTTCCCCCATTGTTAAACTTTTGAATACCTTATTTTTTACTGCATTTGTAGCCCATTTCATGACTCTGATGCACAATTTGCATGCATGATTTATACCTGTCATGTAAGATGATAAATGTGCACGCTAGGTTCTGTAAATCTGTATTTATTCATGCCATATATAAGCAAATAAAAGTTTGTTTCCCCCACATTTATAGAAACTTTTAAATTTTAACTATAACATGAGAAAATGAACTGTGTACCAACATGGGGTGGAACAATATTAAATAGTGTTATAGTAGATGACAGACTTCGAATGTTAACCATAGTCCTTTAGTTTCAAAGGTTGGTTTTCTCACCTTGGCCCATACAAACTAAAGGACAAAATCAGAAAGATTCAAAGACTGGCCAATGGTATTTTCAAGCAATAAAATATCAAGCATTGTCAGCCTCTCATTAGCCATCACTGATGAAAGATCAGTTTTAATGAGCTTGCACTTCAAAAATAATATTTTATATTTTATACTGTTGCTTAGATAGGAGTTCAATAGATAGCTCTGGTGTCTCATTAATTGTCCTTCAGTAGTCAGAACTTACACTCGTTAAGTCTTAACACACACATACACTTTCACAATTATACAATAAAACAAGGTTCACAATATATGGGCTTTCATTTCACTTCAGTTGAGTTTTATATCTCACTGACTGACTGGCGACATCCTGCCCTTTATATATCCACAAGGGCATAGCTGACAACATTGTCGGTGGCTTAAGGAAAATGTCATTCTCAGGTAGTCTGGAAGGTTCCATGAGATTTTACAAAGGTCCAGAACGTTCTAGGAGTTTAGTGAAAAAATGAATCCACATATGGAATTCTTGAATTATTTAACTTCAAATATTTTATTTTCCCTTTTGTCACTAAAAAGAAAAACAGTACCCTGAGCCCAGAGTTCCCGAAGCCTGACACCCTAGGCCTGGTTTGCCTACAACTCCATCTGGCCCTAGACAGGCTCCTGGCTCTACCACACAACCTGCTAGTCAGCTAAGTGGAGACATTATGAGGACGAAGAGCAGCAGCAACTTGCTTTTCTTTAGGAGCAAAAGGGGTAGCAGCTACAGGCTACTCCTTATGCAAGACTAGCAACAAAAACTTAATCTAGTTCTGAGGACCTAATCCTTACTCACAAATCCCGTTATCTTCAAATGGGAATTTCATGGAGAGTACAATACAGTCTTCATATGTTCCATGGTACTACAAATGCAGTGTTATAATCAATAGGATTGTTTATAATTTAACAAACCCAAATTAAAATCCATTCATGATATGAGATTTTATTGCCCCAAACATCAAAGTTGCTCACTTTCCCAGGCCTTATGTGGAATATGAATGTCATCCTAGAGAAACTGTTTATAATACGTGTCATTTCTGTGTAAAAATATTCTGCTGCATTTATTGTTATTCTGAAAATATTGATCCACATTTTATAAATAGCCTTTTACAAAATATTGGCCATCAAAGCATACATGCATCTAGACACCCCACTGGGTGTTTACTTTCCCTGAAGCCTCACATCCAGCTATAATGTGTATCTTGAGGGATACCTCAAGAATTCCACTTTATAGCTACCTTGTATCAAGCAGAGTGAATATTTACATATTGTGCTTATCTACTATCATTCTGTTACTATAGAAAACCTACAGAAAAACTGTAGATAATTTGTATTTTCATACTTCTTGTTTTCTGTGTATATTACCTTTGGTTTTTAGTTAAAACTTGATACTAGAGACAAATCTGAAAAAAACTTATCACTTACAATAGCATTACAACCATGTTTTGAGGCTAATATAAAATATTGAGGGGGGGATTATTGGTAATTTGAAGATAAATAGATTTGACTATACAGTCTGAAAATGGAATATCATGGCAATTCTGTATAGCTCAAAGAATTGGTAATGAATTATGGATTTCTGTATCATAATCCTAATCTAGCCCATCTGATAGTGAGGGAAAATGGCCTAACACATAAAATTTAAGTCTTGATATTTAATTTTGCCAAAGCTTAAAATAATTTGCCTTTGGTGTTGATGTTTGGCCAATTACAGAGGTAAATCTCAGCCATGCCATTCTGCTCCAGATCAGAGCTTTCCAAAAATGAAGAGTAGAGTTCAGCCCAGGTTCTCTGATGTGATGCCATCTTTAGAAATAACCAACAGCCACATCTGATGGCTGCTAAGTGGCCTATTGGAAATGAGTTAGTGGGAGCTCACAAAAGCACAACCACAAGTGGCATCACATGGTAGCCTCAGCAGTAGAGTTGGTGATATATATATATATATTTTTATGATGGAATAGTTGATAGAGACGACGTTTAGTCAAAATCTAAATATTTCACAGGAATGTGCAGATTTTGATCAATTCTTGATGGGAAAAAGATGAAGTGTTTTGTTTTGGCAATGTCAAACTGTTTCAATTTATGATTTAAAAAAAAAACCTTTTATTTAAAATAATATTAAAAATATTATTCTGAGAGGCAGTCACTCCAGTCCAGGGGAAAAATATGCTGGCAGAGGGTTGTAGAAATTGCATCCCCACTGTTTTTAGGGGACTCCAACACTGGGAGCTTAGCACCTTTTACAAATATGAATGCATCTCAAAAAAGAAGGGAACATTTTCTTCTCCTGTTATTAAATCATCTCAGGTGCTGAAGATGCTGCTCAGACGGAATATTGAAAGTCTATAGCAAAGATGAATAAATATGGCCTTAGAAGTAATATTTTACAAACCTACATTGTAAAAAATCATCTTTAACAAGAAGAATACAATTCTTATATCACTAAATGCTTCTTCTGAAAGTAAGATATGAAGAATATGGGCAAGATTTATTTAAATTGTATAATATTTTAGTGTGGGAGCTGACATTAATGGAGGTTATTGAAAATAGTTTTATGATCAGATAAACTCAAAATTTCAATCTATAATATGCTAAGCAATAGGCAAAATATATAATCCCTTAGTACGTGGTTTGTGCCGTCTTTTTTAAAAAAAAATAGTGAAATATCACCTCATCCCTGTTTTAGTACTTCTCTCTGATACAGAGAGATTTCATGTATTCTGAAGATAAATTAACTTTTTATTTTTATTTTTTTGCATTTGCATTTGCAAAAGCAGATTGAAGTCATGACCCTTCCCCTCCCAGCCCCCATTGTAATTTAAAATAATTTATTTACTTTCTTATGGAAGTTTCCATGTACAGTACATAGTCTAGATAAAAGGCTTCTATGCTATGTATAAGATGGAGGAGCACACCTATTCTGTCCCACCAATACAAACACAAAAGATAAGCTGGCAAAGGGAAGATATTTCTAACACAGTATAAAAAAATGTAACCACACATATTCTATCAATTTTAATGGTTTTTACTGCTTTGAAAAACTCAACCTCTATATCTATTATTTCAATAGAATTTCTCTCCATCCACTTCTTTGCATCTTTTTTCCCCACAGTCTCTCTACTATTCCTCCCACTGGCCTGCTCTCTGCTCCATCTTTCACTTTATTTTTTCAAACTTATGTTTTCTCCTTACATCTTTTATGTATCTACCTTCAATACTTAGATGGCCCCCATCACTATAGTATCTGAGCACCTCACAGTCTGTATGTAAGTATATATCCTTATAGCATCCCTGTGAAATTCAAAAGTATCATTATCCCCATTTTACAATCAGGGAACTGAAGCTCAGAGAGGCTAAGTGACTTGCTCAGCATAACAAAAGTTGCTTGTGGCAAAGCAAAAATTAAACACAGGACTTCCACAGCTCAGACTACAGGCTAAACCATCCTTTCTCTCTTCCTGTCTACCCCACTGCCAAATAGGCAGAACACACACTCAATAACATATGAGTTTCACTTGAATTTTCAACCCCATTATGTTCAAGGGGGGTTGAAATTTAACCAGACAAGATCACTCATGAAGGCTCTTCCATTTTTGACAGTTGCAGAGAAGCCAATATTCACTGGCCTCAAGAAAATCACCAGATCTAGTGCTGCAGCAGAATGGCCTACACGTTTAAATCACAGGGCTGATCATCTGAACACAGGAAGATTTTTTATTTCTAAGAGTCTTGAGGGAGGAAAAAATATTTTTCCTCGTGTCTTTACAGGGATGAATTGGAGCAGACAGAATGAATCTACTGCCAAGGTTAAACTCTTTATTTTCAATGACACCAATTATTTTGAGCACCAAATGCTTCAATTATCTGAAGCAGGCAATTAACAAGTTGAATTCAAAAAAATCAGAAACCACTCTGAAATTGTCCAGCATTTAAGTTATTTTTTTCTCTACAAACGGCATAGCATGCAACTTTCTAAAACTACTTTTTTGCCTTTCATTTTCACATCAAAAGAAGACTGTTGGGTCCAAAAGATTTGCCACTTTCCATCTCAGACTACTGGTTAAAGGTAGTGAGTAGGAAGGGTGACTGTAGAAATAAGACCTCCCTGCTCCCAAACCAAAAAGTATTGTTAAGGCTTCATGTAACCTAACTTAGAGGGTACTCTATTGATGTGCTGTCTGTATTTGCACTGGATTTGTTCCCTTAGGAAAGACTGACCCCCGGTATAAAGTGTTTCTTGCATTGCAGTGGTTCATGTCTTGCTAGTAGAGCTACTAAGTTATTTCTACAATAAAATATGTGGCTCCTTAAAAGATGTTAGTATATAATCCCAGAGCCATATCTGTTCATATTTTGAAAGACATAATTTGAAAAAAAATTATATCCAGTGGTCTCTCATTGTGCAGTTTATGGTGTAGTGCTGGAATCTGTATGTACTTTCCAGGTTGCTAACTTCTACTTCTATAGATACATTTACAAGGAGCTACTATTGTGTGATGTTAGAAGCATTTCAAATGTATAAGATTATATTTAATACCAGGTTTCTAAACACATCCCTATTCCCTGTACTGTATGCATGCACTGTTAGATAATGGCTGCCGTGTCCCTTAAGAGAAACACAGGAAAACTTGCTCTCTGAGTATGTGTGTGTGTGCTCACTGAGTTGGGCAGCTGAGAGCAGAGTGTGTATTTAGAATAAATCCTGTTTAGTTTATCCAACCAGTGTGGATCTTCATTTCTGTCAGAAGACTAAATGGAAACAATACACTCCCCACCAATACATCCACTTTGGTCACCCATCTCTCCTGTGGAAACAGGAAACAACAGGCGGCCTGTCTCAGTATGGCATGGTGAGAAGTGCATCATGATGATCATGATCTAGAGAACTGCTGGGCCTCTTCTGAGCAACCATGAACAATACCTAACATCTATCCACTGCTCAGGGCATTGCAGGTGCAAACCCCTATTTAGTCACCCCTAGATCTGGCAGTTTCTAATGCTTCAGCGGAGAGTAAAAATCCCTGATAATGAACTTAGCCTACTGGCAAATACCGTACATGGGGGAGAAAATTCCTTCCTCACTCTAGGTGATCTGATGAAGCACAGTAGTAGGAGATGAAGTTACCTTTGTATGTTAGCTTCTATAACTATAAAAGTTATTAGGTGTCATTAAATTATACAGGCCTTCCTTTTAAAATTCAGCTAGTCACTATCTCAATGGCCTAAGGTAGTGAATTTCACAGGTTTACTCTGCCTCCATAAAGACTAATTTCCCTTTAGTGGTGTGAATAGTCAATAGAAAAACCACCTCCAACCTAGGTTAAATTGGAATTTGAAACTTTGCCACCAGACATGGCGAAAGGAATGTGGTCCATGTTACAGAGATCAGTTTGTCACCTGAACCTCTGGGACTGGATGGATCTAATTTTCTCAGGTCACAAGACAGTATGATCCATGGTTCAGGATTAAGGAGACTTGGGTTCTGTTCCCAGCACTACCCTTGACCTGCAGGATAATGCTGGGCAAGTCACTTCACATCTCTGGTTTTCCATCCCATTCTTTATTTTTCTTACTTATTTAAGACTGCATTGTCACTATAATTAGCTCAGAACAAATGACAGTGTGAATGTAAAAGGAAAATAGTGGCTCTGTGACCCTTCCTTTCCCTCAGTGAACCTCCAAAGGCAATAAGATCCTACAATAGCCCATAGTGCCCATATGACAAACTTTGTTGTGTTACAATTACATTTCACCATATAGATATAGATATAGATATAGATATAGATATAGATATATATTCTCCCCTTGTTGCTATGTGAACCACACATCCAAACATACAGGCTAAAATGATTATCATGAAACAGTGATACAAATTCTGCCTACATGCTGTCAAGTACAAAAAGCAAAGTGAAAGGGGGAAAAAAAAAACAATACACCCTCCTGTTGTAATATCTTCCTGCTGTATCTTTTACTTGTTGACTACATCCCGTAAAAATATTTCCAGAAAGAGGTGTGATTTTTAAGTAGACAGTGGCCATTTTTATGAATTAATTTTACCTTAACATTAAATAAAACTAGAAGAAATGTTATAGAGTCAAACAGCCAAGTTGACAAATAATAATGAGCCAAAGAATCGAAAAGGAGCCAAGAACAGGTGTGAAAATGGTGAGAGGTGAACTGATCTTAATGAGAAAGCCTTACATGGAACCTTACATTCTAAAGAATGCTGTGAAACCTATTTTGTGATGAAAGGGCTATAGGTCTAGGATTTTGTTGGATCTTAAACTAACAGATAGAAGTCAGCTGGAGAAAAACTGCAGATCTGAGAAACTGCTGACAGTGTTGTGGTGTCATTGTGTTTGGCTCTTGGTGGGCCATTGTGAGTTGATTTTGTGTATAACACAGAAAGAAATTGATTGATTCCAGGGCCAAGGTGTGACTTTCGTACAGAGGACATCAGTGATCAGAAATATAAAACCAGCAGGATAGTCTGTGAGAAAAATAAGACCTGGATGAACTAAATTATTCTAGAATACACACTTTGGTCAGGGGTGGTAGGAGACAAGACTACATCTGCTCCCATCCATAGAGATGTACTCTGTAGCACATTTAAGGATCCTGATTTATGCAGGAAATTGGTGCTGAATGCTGCAGCAGAATGGGATTTCTGCAACAACTACAAATACTTTCCAAAACAGAAGGTTTGATTGAATTAAATATGAAAATAAATAATATACTCAGTGTAGTACCCCTGTGAGCTTTTTAAAATACAGAATGAATATTTCAGTACAAATCTCAATTTTGAAATGGTTTTGTTGTGCAAAAAGAGCACCCAGGATCTTTTTAAGAGGGAAAAGGCAATACGCAGCATTTAGTATTAGGAAAACACAATTGTTTTAAAAACTAATATTCAATACACACACACACACATTCACACATGCACCCCAGATGTTCTGCTGTTGTTCATGTATAGTTACCAGTCCTGATTGTTGCTTGTGATCGTAGCTTGAGTTCGTGGCTGGTGTTTGCAGCTCATGGCAGCTACCTGGCCAGGGAAGCTGGGCATGATGAAGAGCGGGGTCTCTGTCAGACACAAAGCTGTGCACCGAAGCTCTTGGATGGTGTGCAGAACATTACCCAAAGCTATGCAGTCTCACCCATCTTTTATCCATGGATCTTGCTGTGTCCACACTTCCTCAGGGTACTGTATGACCATGAATCATCAGTTAATGGCAGATGTGACTTTGATCTTGTTCTTGATGGGGCTTTTTGTCCCTTTCTTTCTAGGGTGTATTTTTCTTGGTTTTGCAGGGTTTGATTGCATTGGTCTTCAGCCATCAAGATGGTGTGGTTATTTGTCATCAGGACAGGCTGGCCTTGGAAACTGATCCCATCACACACACACACTTCATTCACACATCCAAACTAAGTTAAAAATACATCTAAACAAAGTTTCCCAGCAAAATTTAGGCTGAGCAATACAAAATGAAGAAAACAATTTAAAAAGGAGTTTTGGTTAAAATATGGAGTTACAAGTGAATGAACGAGCATGGCATTTTTATCATTGAATATTCCATATAGAAATTTCTGTTTGAAGCAATACTATAGTATACATTCATTTTTAGCACTACAGTTTCAATTTATTTTATGTTTCCTCTGAATTGTCAGCCATCCGCATAATTTTGTATTGCCAATGCAGAATGACACAACAGAAGTGTCAAGGGGAAAGAAGGAATTGTGGATAGTATGGTGAAGGGCATATGGGACTTTTGTCACCCAGTAGTGACAAGGTGAGAAAAGTAGTTGTGACTTTGGCAGGTAGGAAGTGGCTGAGGGTTTTGGCGTTGGAAAGGGAATGGGTCTTCTCTTCCCTTCCGTCCTTTGGGAAAAAGCAGAGGCAACTAGACATTTTTGGGAGCTTCATACTTCCAGTTGTAGATCCTCAGTTCATGTTATTTGTTATAACTTCACTGATGTCAGTTTGCTCACTGCTTGAGGATAATGCTTAACCTGTCCCTAAGGCACATGACTCAGTGGAGCTATGGCAATTTACATAGCTAAGAATCTGGCTCTTGCCTTTTAATCCAGCGATTTTTCACAGCATCCAGATGTCTTTTAACATTTTGGAAAAATAGAATAGCTCATGTTTCTGCTAAAATAATCATCAGTTCACCATGTAAATCATCGTTGTTAGATTTCAGCATTAACAACATATTGAGATGAGACAATTCATCCTTCTTAATCTTTGATTCCCCAAGGTTTGTAATCATGTGCCTAATGTTCAACATGGGACTCCTCAGGTATTGAAAGGCATGTTCTTATGCACTTTGCTGAATGGGAACCCAAGGCTAATGCTTCATGTTTTCTGCAGACTCAGGAAGGCAACATGTCATTGACTGACATTTGGGTTCCACATTCAGGAAGTTCTCTCTCCACCAATAAAGACAATAAAAATGTGTATTATTTAAAATACAAGTTTAGATTCTGTAGGCAAGGTTAAGTTCTGTGGCCAGTTTCACACAGAAAGAATCACAGGTATGGGTGCCTGCCTCTTACACACAGAAAAGGAAATATAACAGGGAATAAAAACTTGTTTTCTGCTATTTATCTTTAAAAGAACAGTAAATTTAGAAGGAAGAGAAACAATCTAAAATTATCATTGCTTGTACCTCTTATTGTAAGAACACAGATGTATTATCCATAGCATATTATACAAATGTAATACAGTTGGAGTTTATCTAAAGCAGCAGCATTTTGCTGGAAGCATAAATTTTGGTGCCAGCATGGTTTAGTACTAGCCTTGGGCATTTTATAAAAATGAAGGAGTGGGTTTATAATGAAGTGGCAATATTTTGGTGACAGCATAAAATATTTTTTTTTCTTCTAAAGCAAATCACCAATTCCTTTGTTACATTGAGGGTTGGGAGTTGAGAAAAATCACTTGTAAAAATCATGCACATAATTCTAACCCTCTCCCATGCACCAAAAAATCCTATTTGTAGCAAATAGCCTCAAGAACTGGGATTTTCCTTTACAGTGCTCTGGATTTTAGTTGGAGGAGGAATACAAATATAAATATTTCTACATTTTGCAAGTGCTGCCCTTTCCATAAAAACAAGCAAATTCTTCTAGCCTGCAGAGCAGTCTGCTCAAATACCAGAACAGAATTTCTCTCCCTTTCATTTATCTCCATTGGTTTTGAAACAAACTTTTATTTAAAAGGTTTGCTGTATCATAGGCTAGAAAGAAACAAGTTGAGCACAATTCATTGGACAAAATAGATCCAACACTAGGTTATGTTCCCTTTGCACTGTGTGAGCAGCACAGCAGGGCTGTAAAGCTGCCCTAGTTTCCTAGCTCCATGCTCATGTGACAGAGGGAAAGGGTGTTGTTCCAGAATACTGTGCTCTGGCAAAATCTGAGGCCATGTCTACACTGGGGCACCATCTAAAGTTGTTGTTAATCCATCGACATAATAAAACCGGAGGAGAGTATCCACAGGACACTCTTGCTCCAGCTTCTTCTAGCTGGATGGGGGGTGCCGAGCTGCAGCCGGCCAGCCCCAGGACTCTGGGAGCCAACAGAGGCTAGGGTCTACACTGGGCTTAAGGCAAATTATTAAATTCTCCTTTAACCCTACGCCTCTTGGAGGGGTGGAGTTCCAAGGTCGACTTGTAGCCTCCCTTAATTCGACCTTCCAGCAGCCTGAGAGTGTACCCAGGCTGTAGAAGGTCAAAGTAAGGACAGTTACATCAACCTAACCCCTCAGTGTGGACCAAGCCTAACTGTGCCATTACGCTGGGGAGGGCATTACAGGAATAAACCTGCTCTGATTTACCTTGGGATCCTACCGAACCCTTCACAACCCCTGGAATGGGGATGCATTAAGATGAAAGCAAACTTGACCTAACCTATTAGGAACACCCACAGGCTGCATCTACACTGGTAAATTAAGTCGATTTAAGCTTGGCTTAAGTCGACTTAATTGGCCCTGCGTCTACACTACACTTTGCTTAAGTCGACTTAAGCAGCTTGCTTAAGTCGACTTAAGGAAAATAAAGTCGACTTAATGAAAATTAAGTTGACTTTATTAAACCACCTTTCTACTCAACTTAAGGCTTAATTCGACTTTTTAAAGTCGAATTAAGCCAGTGTAGCCTACCCCAGGACTACACCAATGCCCTCCCTGCCGGGGGGGGGCACAGGGGGAGCCTGGCATGCCCCCCAAAGGGCAGGGCGTGTGGGCAGGGTATGACACTGTCTGGATTTAGGAAAGCATTTATGATATTATTTTCAATGGATATCTCATAAATGCTATAATCCATAGGAACTATGTCATGTTTGGTATCAATAGAAAGGTAGTAATTTGCTGGGAATAATTATATAGTTTATGTCTAGGAATTCTATTTCGATTAGAAGTTAGAATTTGATGTTATATCTATACTTTAACTTACGTTAATACCATTGTGTCCTTAATGTTTAGGAATGTGCCAGGACAATGGTCCGAGGGAGTTACCTGATGAGCCATTAAGGACACAATGGTTGTATTCCTTATGTCCTTAATGGCTCATCAGGTAACTCCCTCGGACCATTGTCCTGGCACATTCATAAGAACATAAGAACATAAGAAAGGCCATACTGGGTCAGACCAGAGGTCCATCCAGCCCAGTATCTGTCTACCGACAGTGGCCAGTGCCAGGTGCCCCAGAGGGAGTGAACCTAACAGGCAATGATCAAGTGATCACTCTCCTGCCATCCGTCTCCATCCTCTGATAAACAGAGGTTAGGGACACCATTCTTAACCCCTTTCTGGCTAATAGCCATTTATGGACTTAGCCACCATGAACTTATCCAGTTCCCTTTTAAATATTGTTATAGTCCCAGCCTTCACAACCTCCTCAGGTAAGGAGTTCCACAAGTTCACTGTGCATTGCGTGAAGAAGAACTTCCTTTTATTTGTTTTGAACCTGCTACCTATCAGTTTCATTTGGTGACCCCTGGTTCTTGTATTATGGGAGTA
>ML685807.1:6771044-6797757 GCA_007922175.1 Pelusios castaneus
GGTGACTTGTTAATGTTGAGTTTATCAATTAATTCCAAAACTTCCTCTAGTGACACTTCAATCTGTGACAGTTCCTCAGATCTGTCACCTACAAAAGCCGGCTCAGGTTTGAGAACCGTAAAAACCGAAGCAAAGAATCCATTTAGTTTCTCCGCAATGACTCTATCATCTTTAAGTGCTCCTTTTGTATTATCATCATCAAGGGGCCCCACTGGTTGTTTGGCAGGCTTCCTGCTTCTGATATACTTAAAAAACATTTTGTTATTACCTTTGGAGTTTTTGGCTAGCCGTTCTTCAAACTCCTCTTTGGCTTTTCTTATTACACTCTTGCACTTAAACTGGCACTGTTTGTGCACCTTTCTATTTGTCTCACTAGGATTTGACTTCCACTTTTTAAAGGAAGTCTTTTTACCTCTCAGTGCTTCTTTTACATGGTTGTTGAGCCATGGTGGCTCTTTTTTAGTTTTTTTTACAGTGTTTCTTAATTTGGGGTATACACTGAAGTTGGGCCTCTATTATGGTGTCTTTAAAAAGCGCCCATGCAGTTTTCAGGGATTTCACTTTAGTCACTATACCTTTTAGCTTTTGTTTAACTATCCCCCTCATTTTTGTATAGTTCCCCCTTTTGAAATTAAATGCCACAGTGTTGGGCTGTTGAGGTGTTCTTCCCCCCACAGGGATGTTGAATGCTATTGTATTATGGTCATTAGTTCCAAGCAGTCCTGCTACAGTTACCTCTCGGACCAGCTCCTGCGCTCCACTCAGGATTAAATCTAGAGTTGCCTCTCCCCTTGTGGGTTCCCATACCAGCTGCTCCATGAAGCTGTCATTCAAAGTATCGAGAAATTTTATCTCTGCATTATGTCCTGAAGTGAAATGTTCCCAGTCAATATGGGGATAATTGAAATCCCCCACTATTATTGGGTTTTTAAATTTGATAACCTCCCTAATTTCCCTTAGCATTTCATCATCACTCTTACTATCCTGGTCCGGCGGCTGATAGTAGATGATCCCTAATGTTATATTGTCATTGAAGCATGAGATTTCTATCCATAGCGATTCTATGGAACAAGTGGATTCGCTTAAGATTTTTACTTCATTTGAATCTACATTTTCTTTCACGTATAGTGCCACTCCTCCTCCCGTACGACCTGTTCTATCCTTCTGATATATTTTGTACCCCGGAATGATTGTGTCCCACTGATTGCTCTCTGTCCACCAGGTTTCTGTGATGCCTATTATATCAATATTCTCCTTTACCACTAGGCACTCTAGTTCACCCATTTTATTATGTAGACTTCTAGCATTTGTGTATAAGCACTTTAAAAACTTGTCCCTGTTTATTTGTCTGCCCTTTTTTAATGTGCCGGATTCTTTGTTTATTTGTCTGCCCTTTTTTAATGTGCCAGATTCTTTGTCATGCGGCTGTTTATCATCGGATCTGGCCCCCACACCATCCTTTTCTGTCCTCTGTTCCTGACTATAACTATAACCTGGAGATTCCCTCTCATCAGACTCTCCCCTAAAAGAAGTCTGTGTCCGATCCACCTGCTCCTCTGCAGCAGTCGGCTTTCCCCCATCCTCTAGTTTAAAAACTGCTCTAGAACCTTTTTAATGTTTAGTGCCAGCAGTCTGGTTCCCCTTTGGTTTAGGTGGAGCCCATCTCTCCTGTATAGGCTCCCCCCATCCCAAAAGTTTCCCCAGTTCCTAATGAACGTAAACCCCTCCTCTCTACACCATCGTCTCATCCATGCATTCCTAAACATTAAGGACCCAATGGTTTTAACATAAGTTAAAGTATAGATATAACACCAAATTTTAACTTCTAATCGAAATAGAATTCCTAGACATAAACTATATAATCATTCCCAGCAAATTACTGCCTTTCTATTGATACCAAACATGACATAGTTCCTATGGCTTATAGCATTTATGAGATATCCATTGAAAATAATATCATAAATGCTTCCCTAAATCCAGACAGCGTCACACCCTGCCCACATGCCCTGCCAGGGTCCCTGTCCCCCTTTGCCCCATTGCACACAAGGGGTGCCCCCCAGCCACCGTGGACCTACCCAAGGTCCCCCTAGCTCCACAAAGTCGACCTAGAGCATCCAGTGTGAACGCTCTAGGTCGACTTTGTAAGTTCCCCTTCAAGTCGACTTTAATTTTAAGTGTAGACACACTATGTCGACTTTAAGTCGACTTAGTTAAGTCGACATAGTTAAAGTCAACTTAAAAGTGAAAGTGTAGACATAGCCACAGTGTTCTACTGCATCTCATATCTGGGCCATGAGAATCTGTGGTTGCTTTGAAGCTTTTACTCTAGTAAAGCTCTTTTTTAAATCAGTGGGAATTCTGCTTTAGTAAATAAATAACAAAACTACTAATAATTAATCATGATAAGACCTAATTCTCTGTGATGGTGATTACAAATACCTCACTAAGGCCAACCCAGGCCAGAAGGGCCAGAGCAGGACCAGACTAGCAGTGTCCCTCAGGTACTGTGGAGCATACTCTGTGGGAAAGGAGCGGTTCAATAGCAGCCCAGAAAGCAGTCACTCAGGCACTGGGGGAGGAGAGAAGCTCTTTCTAGGAGGAGACGCAGCTCTTATTGAGGAGATTTGGATGTTAGTGTTTTCCCCCTCCTTTGACACAACACCTCAGGGGTAGGGAGAACCATCTGTAGGGGCACAAGGGAACTTGCTTGATTCAGTTCTGCAACTCTGGGATTTGGAGCCATGGATTATAATTGAAGAGCAGACATTCCCCAAGCTAAGGGAGGAGTGGGTGACATAGAAAGTGGTTCAGGGAAAGTTGAGCAGGAGATGGGCTGAATGTAGGTCTTTGTGTGCTGTCACATTCTCAGGGTCTTGTCTTGTGGATTGAGGGGAGTTGGGTCCCTCTGCTGCCACTGCCCCCACCTGCTGGTTTCTCCTCCCATAAATCCTGGAATGAGCAAGGAGCTACGAACAAGGATCCCAGTTGAATCTTGTCCAGTGGTGCCCAAAAACAGAATACCAAAACAGAGACTGGAGCAGCATGCTCTGACCACCAGAGGGGTAGCTGTGTTAGTCTGTGTACAGCAAAAACAACAAGAGTCCTGTGGCACCTTAAAAACTAACAAATTTCTTCAGGCACTGACAAAGTGGGTTGGAGCCCATGAAAGCTTATGCCCAAAGAAATTTGTTAGTCTTTAAGATGCCACAGGACTCTCTTTTTTTCTCATCACTAGGAATGCTGACTGAACAGGCAGTCCTGTGACACTCTTAGGCTATGTTTACACTTGCAAGTTAGGTCGACTTAAGGAGACTTAAGTCAACCTAACTTAGTCCCTGTCCACACCAGGCTTTCATTAGGTCGTCTTAAGAAAATCCCAGGTTTGGCACTCTGGGACATTTCTGGAGGCTGTCAATGGCGCAACAAGCGTCCACACAGGCTGTACCATGGAGCAACTGTTCCGTGGTAAGCCTTACCACCCTCGTTTGGGGTGGTTTACATGTTGCACGGCAAAAGGCTGTTGCCGCGCAACAAGAAGCTTTCACGTGTGGACGCTTTGATTGTTATCGCGCAGTAAGGAGCCTTACTGCGCAATAACTCTGTAGTGTGCACAAGGCCTAAGTCCACATCCATGGAAACCACTTTGTTGAGTCGACTTAATAAGGTTGACTTTAAGTTGACTTAAAGTCGACCTTATTAAGTCAACTTAACAAAGTCAACCTAACTTTTTCTAATGTAGACATAGCCTTATATATCTATAAGGACTTCAGGACAAGGCCCCCCAAAAGTCATTTTCTCTGTCTGCAGCAATTCTGAAACTGCAGTGGACATTTATATAATTCTGAATCTTAATATAACAATCCCAATTAAAATTATCTATGTCTGTAAATAATTCATTTGTGTCATAAAGCAAATGTCTTTTTCCCTGTTCGATCATATGTGCATGTTTACAAGAAAAAGGCAAATATTAATTGTAGTCTGCAGATACTTCTGCATTTGGGTCATTATGCCAATTTTCCTATTTCTGCCTTTAGCTGTGATATGTGATCAAGACACAGATACCACAATCAACAGACTCTACCAGATGACATATAAGGGTTCCAGGACTCCTACAGTGAGACCACCAGGAACAAGATAGATGGAATTTACAGGCCAACCTTAACTGCTCAGCAAGAAAAGAATGGGCTAAAACAGTGGTTTTCAAACTTAGGGTAAGGACCCAATACTGGGTTACAGACTCTCAGGCACTGGGTCATGGCATGCCCTACTGCCACCACCAAAAGACTGGAATGCATTGCTGAAAGATGTAATTGTTGGGTCATGGTCATAAATGTTTGGGGTTTTTTTTCAACTGGGTCCCAAGAAAAAAAGTTTGAAAACCACTGGGCTAAAGAGACAGCCAAGATTGCAGGAAGCCTCATGACCCAAGTTCCTGTACTGCATGTTCTGCTAATTGACATCAACAGGATAAGACAAGTTTTACTTATTAGAAACTATTGCAATTCTTTACATTTTGTACCTAACAAATTTACATGTTTTCTTTTCTGCCAGACCTGATAAAGAATTGTCCTTTACTTTCTGGAAGTGGGTGTGTAATGGGAAGTCACCAAAGGCTAGCATTTATAGAATTTAGTGCTCTGAGTACACTAAGCATTGTTTCTGAGCTCATGGTACAAAGAGCACAGTACCAAATATCTCAAATAAAATGAACATGTACCACAGCACTCAAAGTGACACCTTTCAAAGTGGCTAGTTACAATAGATTATTCTGCACCACTTCTGTTTTGTGTACACAATTTAAATATGAGTGTCTGCAATAATCAGGATTTTCAAGTGTACCACAATATTCAGTGATATTTTCCAAAGACTTTTGTCAGAGGACTGACAGAAGAATTAGCCATTGGTGACTCTGTAAATCTTGAAAATATGGAAAATCTATTGCTGTTGCTTGCTTAAATTGTTTGTGCCTGTGGGAAATCAAATCCAAATGGTGAATTGTTGAATTTCATCCCTTGATTTCTGAGATAGGGTACAAATACCCTGAATATAACATGTTAACAGAGTGAGACCAACGAGTCTTGTATTTGTCTTGCTAAATGGCAGGTGTTGTCCCACCATCTGATTTTCCTGCCACTCATCATGACATTTCTATGAATCTCTTACTCTTTTGTCATCCTGTTGGACTTTTTTTGAGATCTGCCCACTTAGGATGCAGTTTATCCTCTAGAGTAGAAATTGGTGTCCTCAGCTGTCATCCCATCAACTGTGCTGGGTTACAATTAATGGCATTTATTGGTCTTGTTATATAATGGAGTGAACTGAGAAATAGATGCTATTGTTCAAAGGTATGCTGTGTGCACAGTCCACTAACCCTCAACATTATCTTGAGGTAAATGTTGGCTGGTTTTTATTTGGTAAAAGTTATACTTGTCCATAAAGGACATGAAACCTTTTGTGACAAATTGTAGGCTATGGTCTGTGACAAGTTCATCCAGATTTCTCCATTGTGGAAACATATTCCTTAGGTGATTTATAACACTTTAACTAGAAAAGCCAGGTAAAGTTGTATCTGGAAAGTATTCAACTGCAACTTTTGTTCCTGTCATTCAGTTGCCCAAAATGACCCATTTACCAGGGCCTATCTAGTATTTGAGTAACTATTAATGATTCTTAATGTTGGTTTCTTGACAAAGCTCACACTGGTTATAATCATGTTGACATCTTTTTCAATACCTGGCCAAACACACACCTTTGCCCTTTCATGACATGTTCACAGTTTTAGTGATGTTCACAGCAAACAGTTCACAGCTTTAGTGATATCTCCAAAAGATATTTTGCTGCACTTTTGCTGTGATAGTTATCTTTTTTTCCACAAGGAAACATTTCTTTACAATCTATAGGGCTACTTCTTAGCAGGAAAGTCTGGATACTTTGCGGTATACATCTAGAATGATCAGTTACTTTTCTTGATACAGTAAAAAAGACAGCCACACTCCAGATTCTCAGTAGTGGCATGTCTGAATTGTAGCCATGAATCAAATATTATTTTTTAAAGTTTGCAGAGCTCTTTATAAGTTTCAATTTCTTCAACCTTTCCAACGTTCCTTCATTAATCAGACTGCAAGGGTGTCTAGACAGGGTATCAGCAATTATAGAACTTCACCATGCACATGCTCTGCCTGCAGATTGTACCACACCATGAACAAAAGTAGACTTTGGCATCTCACTGGAACACCATTTAAATCTTTTGCTATTTATCAAAGATACGAGAAGCTTGTGTTCATTACAATGTTTACAGGCTCTAATATGCAGAAGCACTTTGGAAATTTTTCACCTCCCAGAAAGCAAAAAAGTCACTCCTCCTGAAAATGAGCATACGAAGTTGCTGCATCAGTTAATATGTCAGAGGAGTATGCAACTGGCTTCAGCCAACCATCAATCGTGTACCTGCATTCTATAAAGTAAATGTAATTCATGATTTATTATATCTCACTCCTGATTCTTGCTCCCTCACTCCTGAGCTAGTATGCTTGACTCTTCATCCCTGGCTTTTTTTATCCATATAACTCAATATCCATGCCTGATTTTGATGACTGACACTACAGGATAAATATTTAGGGCCAGATTATCGGGCTGGGTACATCCACTTTGCACCATACTGCTGGCCATATTTAGTTCCGAAATTCAGGGTAACTAGCCATAGGAGCTCTTATTATGCTGTTGGGTTGCCATCTTTCCTTGCACTAGCATAGAGAATATGGGATAAAATAAAAATAGCCTGGCCAGAAATTTCTTTCATATCACTGGCAGCCAGTGTAACTCGAAACAGTCCTCAAGGTTGCAGCCCAGAACACCACCATCTCAGAACACATAGGTGACCTGAGGAGTAACTTTGCATAACCCAAAGCTCTACCAGAACCCTGTTTTTTTTAATAATAGCTGAGGAAATGGCCATTTAATGTTTAACTTTAAAATTACACATCAATATTATATGTACAATGGTGTGCAGATACAAGTCATTCATTTGTGTGCAAAAGAGTGTGCTCAAAATGTATTCCATTGACACATTTAATATTCAATTTGCATGTTAAATATTTTTACTGGTAGTTTCTAGTTTTATGTATGCAAACAATTTCACTCTCAGAACAACATGGTCTGCTCCTGGGCTATGTCTACACTAGAAAAGTTAAGAGAGCTTTATTAACTTGACTTAACAAGGTCGACTTAAGTTGATTTAAAGTTGACCTTGTTAAGTTGACTTAGAAATTCCACACTAGAAACTGAAGGCAACTGCCAATGGCCACACTGGCAGTTGCTAGGTCGACTGAGGAGTGGTGCATTGTGGGAAGCGTTCCATGTGGCAACAGAGAAGTGACACACCCCCTCCACCCCCCCCCCCGGCCACTCCTATAAAACAGGAAGTGAGGGGGTTTGGAGGGAGTGCGGGGGTTTGGGGGCAGGAGGGTCGGGGTGGGTGGTTGGTGCTAGTGGCCTGGGGCAGGCAGGTCGTGGACCTGCATGCGTCTACCCTGTGTTGTGGGCCGCCGGCAACAAGGGATGCTGGGGTCCCAGGCAGGGGCACCTTCGGCAGGCCGAGGGTACCAGAGCTCCACAAGCCTCCTTAATTCGAACTAACTTGCCAGTGTAGACATAGCCTAGATGTCCAGGGAGAACACATTCAGACCCTGCTTACATGCTAGTACACTCTAGAGTGGAAAAATAAAAAGAGTAACAGAGTAAGTGTGGCTAACACAACTATAACATAACATAACAACATGTAAGGAGGAAATATGTAGTGGTATTAAGGCTGTAGATAAATGATGGTCTCTGTACTGCCTTTAGAGAAGTTGACTGTAGTTTACCACTATAGGTGATCTCCCATATCATGGGATAAAACCAAAAGGGAATTATGACCTATATTAACCAACTGATTTCCTTTCAGAATAAGATCTCTTAGTTGGGGGAGTTGTAGCTTAAACTCAGACAGGTACCTCCTTCGGTCTCTTTAGTAAGAGCTAATGAAGCACAATTCTTACTTGTTGCAACCTCATGATTCGACTACCTTGTGTATTAACCTGATGATCTGATAGATTGAAGATCTAAGTCAACAGTTCTTTGTGAGGACACATTATTGTGTTGCCACGTAGCAGTAAGTGTGTTGCAGAGAGCCGGAGAAAGGGAGGGCGAGGGCGGGATTCATCTGGGGGTGGTGGACTGGTGTGTCCTGTAGGGTTGTACACACCGCCAAGAGTGTCACAACCTGCAAAAGACTGAGCACCACTGATCTAATCCAACATCATTGTAACACATTGATTCAATCTCCATTGTGACCTTGATCTGATGTACATATTGTTTCATTCTTAATTTGTTTAATGATGTTATAGTAATTTAGCCTTAGTGACATGTTCATTTTTTCTTATTATTTGCTTAGGGTTTTGGTGGGTTTTTGGTTTTGTTTTGTTTTGAATGAAGCCCACAAAAACTACACAGAACTTTCTAATTGCAACATCAGGTCCAGACTTAAGAGGAGTAAGATAATTAGCTGAGTTGCCTAGTCATCTCCTTAAATTTAAACCTTCACACAACAAAAGGGTAATTGTGAAGATGTTGGACAGACTATTGCTTTTTATTATTATTTTTGTTTAAATGGGCTGTAACTAGTGAGATACCTAGCTAATTTTATGAACAATAAATATCTGATGATATCCTAATGCACAACAGTTTCATGTGCCAGTAACAAAATAACTTTCCTCAGCAGACCTGCATAAAAGATAATTATGTTACCATAAAATACTCAAATTCAGAAGGAGCAACAGATAAACGTACAGGCAACATATAAAAGCATATGGCAGGGATGCATGTGGGAATGTTCAGAGAAATCAAGGCTTTGTCTTGCTTGTTTCATTAATGATCTAACTTTTACTGTGTCTCAAAATATGCATGAGCTGTTACTTTGCAGTCATGATCAGACAGGGATGAAAGTGAGATTTTGGAAGTGGTACTTCCTTTGTATCTCAATCTATTTTTCTTGGCTCCTCCCAGATTTCATACATGACTAGTGACTCAATTCAAATAACAATTTATAATGACAAGAACACATTTTGTTAAAAAGCCTCTCTCCTTTTGAAGGGTAACGGAATTATATAATTGTTTTATGCAAAACTAATTCTTTTCAGCACAGAGAGAAATTAAAGCCCTAATTGCCCACTCATCTTTAGTTAATGGGATGTTACAATTCTAGATGCAGTTTTGGTTTACTTTTTAAATATACAGAGATTTAATATCTCTTCTTGATGAGAAAGTTGGACAAAAACAATGACACAAACAAAAGAAAATAGACTGTCACTTGTTTGTTACAATGGATACTGTTAAGCATTTATCTTTGATGTCTGTACATTTGATTCAGCCTTGGGTAACACAAAAGGTATTGCTGATATTAGCCAAGTGCCGGGTGGTGGAAACTTCTACTTTATAGGGAAAGTATAGTAGCACAGACATCTATGACTCTGATTTCATGAGGGGTGACGTGCATTTAATCAAAATACCACCCAATAGGTGGATGGAATTGTTCTAGAAATTAGGAGGATAGTATAGGCAAGGGATATGGTGAATCATGGCATCCCTCAGTCACCACCATTAATAGTATCTCTGTGGAGCCCCAACTACCTCCCTCTGGAAAAACCTTGGGAAGACAGAGATACAAACACTGCCTACTCTTTGTTAGGAATAAGTCCCCAGAAGACTAAAGTATTTATACAAAAAGGGTTCAGTCATTCCTAAAATGGTAATCCTTCATACTTTATTTCAGAAATGCATACTGTGAAGAGCCATGCCTGAAGTGATGCTATCCCTGATAGAAAAATATAACTTCAAACCTAATGGGATTCTCCTCAGACCAGTACATGCTGGGAGCATGGAGGAGGTAATGCTTTCTGCATCAAAGAAGAGAATGCATATAATTCCCCCTGGAGATTGTACAGATGTTGTATCTACATGCAGGATATAATACTACAAGGACTAGTTATATGACCTTCAATTATTCTTCCTGAGTTAAAAATATTCTGTAAAACTGTGGAAAGAGTCAGTAAAGTTTGTTAGATGTTCATTTTGTCTTTAGGAGCCTACACTTTGGGGAATTTGTTTTCCCCACATAACTATGGAACAACACTGTAGTTTCAGAGAAAGACAGCACTCTCAGCCCCAGAGGCTTAGAGCAACATTTTCAAAATCTCCTCAATAACTTTAAGGCTCATATCCCATTTTCAAAAACAGCTAACTGAATTTAGTGCTTTTGAAAATGTAACTTAGGCTTCTAAGTGATTTAGATACTTTTGAAAATTTCCCCCAATGTTATGTGTAGCAACACAGGATGAGGGATGGAATTCAACATTAGTAGTGCTGGGTGGGATTTTTTTTTTTTTTTTTTTTATCTTGGGAAACAAATCAAGATTTCTTAATATTTTCCCATTCCAAACTGGATAAAAACTCAATCTTTCTCCCAACCAAACTAACAAAGCAAAAGCAAACAAAAAAAAATTAGTTTGGGTTAATCAAAATGTTAATATAAATGAACCATTTAGTTAATTTTGAAACACTTAGGGGATGGGGGGAGTTACTCTCTTTTTAAAAAATTACAATAAATAGCCTAAATTTCAAAATGCAAAGTCTCTTTGAATAGAGAAACTGAAAATTCTCACTTTGAAAAATATTAAACAGGACATTTTTGCAATTTAAACTTTTTTCATTTTTTTTTTTTTTTAGTTAAGTACTTCATTAGTACTGACCTGGTCTCACAGATTCAATTTTTAGGGGAGAAACTTCTTGTCAAAAAATTCCTGACTGTCTTGAGACATTATGATTCCTTACTCAACCTATAAGCATAGTATAAATGCTTATTTTCAACTGGCTGCATGTGGCTCTACACACAGCTTCTCAAGAGAGGACAATTTAGCTGAGAAATTTATCAGACATAAAAGAAATAAACAAGGTGAATAAAATTAAAATTAAGACATTATTAAGATACCCTTCTTACCCACCAGCTACCTCTGACTAATAAGTAGATAAGGGTTATAATGATGAAGCATGGCTGCTGTCTGGATTTCTGGGGGGAGTTGGTAGGGGTAATCAGAGATTTTAAGCTGATGAGTCAAAAAGGTGTTGAAGTGAAATGAAATAGCATTCAGGTCAAAGGGAAACTGGAGTTTCTTGAGGAGACATTTACTGCCCTACTATACCAGATGTCTGTTGAGATGGTTCTGACATATGACAGATGCTAAAAGGGGGAAAGTGCTGATAAAGTTACTGCAAGAGATGCAGCATAGATTACTCCGCTGTTTTTTAATATCATGACATGCATGTATGTGTGTTAAGACATCCATGGCATAATTGTTGTCATTATTGAACAGATTTTGCCAACAGTTGCTACTACATGGTATCTGAGACACTGTAACATTTTCCTATAGTTAGAATCTCAAATATCAGTATGGTAACTGTTGGAAAACAGAATCTTTTTAATGATGAACAGGCTTCACCTATTTAACACTGGCTTCATCTATTTAACACTGTTATACAGGCATAACAAACTTATACCCACAATTTGTTGTGCTATTTCTTTGTTACAGCTATCAGTGTTGAGCTGACACTTTCACCTCTAGATACATATCTTTTTGCCTGCACAGGCATTTATACTGTTTATGACTCTCTCTCTCTCGCGCACTCTCTCTCTCTTTCTGGATGTGAATTTTGAAAAAAGAGGTCCACCAAAAAATGGCTGAAACGTGGAAACTAATTAGTTTATATGAATTATGCATCTTTACTGAAATTTTAAAGAAAGAAGAATTACAAAGAAGCTAGATAATGTGAGTTAAAATCTGGCTTCCCCAATTTATGACATGGATTTTTTTTTCTATAGAGAACACACATCTCAAACACATAACTCTAAGACACACGGGAAAAAGACAGTCAGATGGTGTCTGGGTCCAGTGTATATATAATTCACTTTTTGGGGTTAAAGAATTTAATGAAAGGTTGGAATGGTTTCACATATATGTGCTTAAAAGCTGCATCAGCATAGATGTACCCAAGAACAGCTCCATTTCAGCCTGTAGCATAATACTCATTTTTACAATAGTGTCTTCTAATAGCCATTACCTCAGAGGCCAAGATGCCTATATTATTTTCTTCCCATTAAAAATCCAATTTTTTTAAATACAAAGATGAATAGGTTCGGTTTGTTTTTTGTTGGTTTTTTTTTTTTTTGTTGCCCCACTGCCAGAAATGTCCTGTAAAGTCACTTTAACAAGTCAGATGAAGATTCCCGTGTGTGGATCCTACACACCACCTTCTTTGAGGAGTAGATGGTGTTTAGGGAGGATTGTCCAGCCAAAGGGTGCATAATTGGCAAATCACTGTTATGGCAAGCCCCAGTTAGCAAAATGGCCCTTACAGACAACCCAGTGTTGGTTAGATAAGCCCTGAACTAAACTACAGATGAGTCTAAACTACAGTTAGAACCAGCCCATTGTGGAACAGGCCCTAGGATTGTACAGACATAAATTGTTCCTTTACGTCCTGCAACCTCTGCCCAGCGCATACAAGGCACAGTTAAGAATCTGGCTCAATGTATTTAATGTCAGGTTTGAACTACAATCTAACCAGAAACCAGCAAATGCAAAGTTATAATAATGGCACAGGCTTCTTCCCCACCCGTTGACTTTGAATGGGCACATCTTTGGCTTCACACGCAGTTTGTTATTCTGTAAAACATACCCCTTCATGATATTTACTTCTATTTGGTATTTATTCACTGTGTTTAGGGTTGCATCTAATGAGTGCTAAGTATGCTGAGCTCCTACTGAAGTGAGTATGGGAGGTGTTCAGCACCTAACTGCATCAGGCCTTTTTTAAATCTGGCTCCATGTATGCAAGACATTGGCAATTACAAAGGTTTCTATAAAATTGCATTTGGGGAAAGCAATGCAGATTGTAACTGTTTCTAATGTTTTCCACAGCTTATGTGACAAGCCCCTCAGGAAACACTGATTTGGATGCTAACTCTCTTGTTACCATATTAATTGCCTTTGTCATGACAGTTCTGGCATCTGAAAATGACTGTGAACATGCTGTGCTCCTCAAGAGACCAATCAAGGGCAGGGGAAATTGGTTTACTGGTTCCCAAAGCAGCCTGTGCTAAAGGTGCTGCTATTCAAGCATAGTTTAGATTCTTCTATTCTAGCATGAATGAGGAGCCAAATATACTGCAGGCTAAGTAAAGTGCTGCTTGCACTGAAAACTGCAGAGAGGAACCTGGAAAAAATTATTTCTCTGCTAGTGGGATTCTACAGTGTGTTTTGTATGTGAGCAAATCAGAAAATGTGTGTCACAGGAGAGAGGATGGGACTGGGTAGATGAAGATCGAGGATCTAAGGAACCTGCAAGGTCCTGAGTACCTGTAAGAGATGCTTGAGCATTAAATTTGATCGATTTCACCTCAGCTTATTGAGTTGCATGCTTTCAATCTAAATCTTACTGTGATCACAGAAAACACTGTCATAAGGACAGGCCTGGAAGGGGAGGTCAAGAAGTATCATGGGATAAATAAATATAAATAATAAATATTAATAAAATAATAAATAATAAATAATCTGCTATTTTAAGTTATGCTGGGTTTTTAATATAAAAACAATAGCTTTTCATTTCTAGCTTCAAGTAGAGTGTGAAAGTGAAGACAAGGGACCAAATTGTTACTTAGCTCTGTTTGGGAACAGAAGGTGGGGCGGGGGGGTGGGGGGGGAAGGGGGGAGAGCAGATGGAAACACTTTCTTTTCCTCCCTCTTTTATTATATGGATAATAACAATTTCAGTCTTTGAACTCAGATAGCCAATGGGCATTGGGGAGAGAAAAGATAAAGAGGTGCTTACGCCCTATCTTATGCACACTTGCCTGCTAACCAGGCACCATGTAGGAAGAGCATACACCATTACAAAACTGTAGCAATCATAGGATAGCCCTAGCAAACTTGGACAAGGATCCTCCCTCAATGTTCCAAAGGGGTAGCCGTGTTAGTCTAGGTCAACCAAATGAACAAGGAGTCCTGTGGCACTTTTAAAGACTAACCAATTTATTTATAGCATGAGCTTTTGTGGGAGAAAATCCCACTTCATCAGACGCTTTGAAGAACCGTATCTTCTAAGCGTCTGACGGATTGGAATTTTCTCCTATGAAAGTGTATGCAATAAATAGTCTTTAAAAGTGCCACAGGACTCATTATTTGTTTCCCACAATGTGTTCTCCCTTGAGTGATGTATGTTTACATCACCTTCCCACCACCAAGGCCATTGTATAAATCTTTAAGGAAGGCCATTATATGCAAGAAGCTATATATGTTTCAGTAAAATAGTAGCAAACAGTAAGTGAACAGACATATACTAGAACCAGAAATGGTGATTACTGAAGCAGTGTCACCACAAGGATAATGAAGGATTAGTGGCCAACAAAGCAACAGTTCTTGTAGGTAGTTCATGCCGTAATAAATGGTGGAAGGACTTCAAAGAAGCACATAATGTGCAAAATACTCTCTGTTTTGTTTTGTTTCCACCCATTTAAAATCTGTACATTTGTAGCATACACTAGCAATATAGTCAGGGAGAGGCAGAAAGATCAGTGGAAGGACTAAGGTGAGAACGTCAGTAGGTCAAGACAGGCTCTCAGTGGCATAACATCTATTATTCATTTTATTCACCTCCATATCCAGAGTTAGGGAAGCGGCTAGACACACAAGACATGTCAGTAAAATACCCATCAGATGATATAATCTACTGCAAAAGGAACCTTTGAGAAAGCAACTAAATAATGCAGAAACCAGTCTGCATATTAAGTACGGAGTTGTCCAAAATACACAGTTTGAACTTCACAGCCCTTTTCATTTGCAAAGTTCAAGAGCTCACAGAAACTCATGAAATACTATATGAATTTGTCAAATGACCAGATTTTCTTCTGAGCGGGACATGGTGTAGAAAACACTTCTGGCAATAACATCCAACACTTTGAGAACACCTAGCTATGTATATATCCACATTTGTCTGTGGAGTTTTAATGTACATAACACCATGGTATCTAGGCATCAATATTTCTGCAATAGTGTGAGATGATCCTGAGTAAAATTTTGCTTAGGTAACTACATTAAAGAATTTATATACATTTTGAAGTTTTCATAGTCCTACACATTTTCTTTCTCTTATGTGAAATGAAACACAGCCAGGTTTCCCCTGTAGCAAGAATCTCTTATGGTCTGTATTTTGTAAGAAGTGTCCATACAGGTCATGTGCTATGTGCTGCATTATAAGAGAAAATAATTTATTATAGTTTTAAAGAAAGTATTGGAGGAGAAAAGGTTCTTTGTCACCAATGACTTGGCTTCTCTCATAACTTGATAAATACATGGCTAAGTTCCTCCTCCACTAGAGGGAACAAAAGTCAGTTAAATATTTTTAAATTGTTCCTTGATTATTCTGATGCTTTCTAGATCTCTCTCTGAAACAGCATTATGTAGGCCGGACTCATGTATGGAGGCTTTCACTTATAATTCTAATTTTGCCAGACTCATATCTAGTGTACAATGCACTACTGAAGTGCTGAGAGAGCAAACCCCCATCAACATTTTTCTTTTATCCTGTGACAACACCTATGTGCAAGGGTTATTTAGAATCATAGGTATAGCTATACTAGATTATGTCAATCAATCAATAAATGAATCTGTTAGTCTTTAAACATGACACAGGATTCTGTTTGTAGATCATATCAATAGTGCACCTAGCCCACAGTAGAATTTTCTTCTTAACTCCCATCAGCTAGTTTAATGGTTTATGGTCTGAACCATAAGGATTTGTATCCCATGTAAATCAAATAATTCTACTGAAATCTTACACTGGTATAGAATCTGTGTAAGAGGGATCAGTATCAGGCACTAAAACTCAACAGGGGATAAATATTATTCCCCAGGGGAATGGAATATTTCTGTAAGGAAGGGGATTGGAAAGTCTGAGGGGACTGAGAAGTGTCTGGGGCTATGTCTACACTAGAAAAGTTAAGTCGACTTTGTTAAGTCGACTTTAATAAGGTCGAATTTAAGTCGACTTAAAGTCGACCTTATTAAAGTCGACTTAACAAAGTGGACTAAATTGACTTAGCTTTAAGTCGACTTAGTCCACTTTGTTAAGTCGATTTAACCACCCTTAAGTCGACTTTATTAAGTCGACTTAAGGGGTTACTCCATGTCCACAATGCCCTTAAATTGATTTAAGGAGTCGACTTAAGGGTTAAGTCGATTTAATGAGTAGTAGTAACAAAGTCGACATAAGCTTTCATTAAGTCAACTTAAGGACTTTCTTAAGTTGACTTAATGAAAGCCTAGTGTGGACATGGCTTAATTTAAGTTGACTTAAGCCTCCTTAAGTCGACTTAAATTGCCAGTGTAGACATAGCCTGGGAGATGATCCCAGGAGTGAGTGAAGAATATTGTGGGTTTTAAAGGCAAGATTAGGCAAACTAAAAAAACAATTTTCTTGTCAAATAATGGCACGGATGGCAGATCTTTTTTTGCTTTTGGATTTTTGTAGTTAGTTGCATATATGCAAAGTAAGTAAGAGAATGGTGATGTTTTACATTCACCCTGGACAAGTGTAAATGTCTACGCAAAATGCAAGGCAGTGGAGGAAACAGGCCCTTTATACATGCCCTCCTCCAGAGTTAAAGAGGTCATTGGCTTTATAAGCTAAACAGTAGTGGACTCAGTCACATCATCCATTTTACTTGTCTGCTGGAGAAAACAATGTGCTGTATCCAAGAGCACTTTGTCCCGAAGTGACTGATGTGGCTGCTGCTGTGTATTTGGAGGACAGCATGTTAGGCATAAAGAATCAGGATGCTCAGTTAAAGCACAGCAAGAAATCAGAGAAGTATATTCTAACCAGAGACAAAAGACAAGAGAGATGAATAGGCAACATGAACTGAATCCCTCCTCCTTTGCCTCAGGAAACAAGATAGGCACAGAGTGGGAGCTCTATTCTCTGCTGACTTATCTTGCAATTTGGAGAGGAAACTTTACAGTCAGTACTATTTTAGGTCCAGACAGAAAGTCCCTAAGCCCTACTTTTAAGATCTAAAACCAGTGCTACCAGATCTTTAGAAGTTTTGGGGGTTGTGGGAAGTACCCATGAATGTACTTCTCTGATTTTTTGCTGTGCTTTAACTGAGAACCCTAATTCTTTATGTTTAACTCTGCAACAGCTGTCATTGGGGGTTGTATTGTGGCCACTTTGCTGAGGCAGTCAGTGTTCAGTTGTCTCGAGGGCTGAAAGCCCCAATTCCAGAGAATACCCTCAGTATAGGAGATGTCCTCAGCATGAGCCTCCAACACAGGACACAGGTGGGTGTCCTACATCCCAGCTACTTCATAATTCCTATACAGCCCATTACAGCCACAGCAAAAGCCTGCTTCATACTGTGAAAAAACAGCTGCTAACAGTTTTGGGGTGGGTGAGACACAGCCACATTTTCTCAGTCCCTGCACCAGACTCAGCCCTGGCATAGGGAAGTGTTCCTCCCTTATGTTCCAGGAAAAGCACTTCGTTAATGCCACCACCCAAACAAAAAATTATCTTAAGAGACCTCTACTCCTGCTATTTGTGCTGAATTTATAGTGGAAGGCTTGCTGGTCTGTTGTGCTCCCTTGGAGGACAGTTTAAAGAAGAGATCTGGGGACTTCTTACCTTTACACACTCCTATGTCTATGGGTGATCAATCAGTTTGCTCTTCCACCACTAATCCAGCCTGGCATCTCACTCCATCAGAGTTTCTGTGTCATCTTCTCTCCTGCTATGATGAAACGGCACCTAGTGATCCAATTGCTTATCCAGCTCCTAAAGGTTAAATAGAGGCATCAAAATGTTCCTGCAATATGAAGAATAAACATCACTGGAAACCCCTGCATTTTGACTGGTCAAAGGCCTTAACTCATTACCATAGATGTAATGATGTTGTTATGGCATGAGATGGATCAGTGCATAAGTGTAGTACCTGGATATAGCTAGCCAAAATATAGAATTTCCTCATGCCATTAAATTCCCTTCTAGTTGTGTCTTTAAAATATATGGATTGTCCCCTTTATCACAGACATAGTTCTGCCCTGTGGGGTTTTGTTTTATTGCACATTTGTTTCTTTTGCTGCCTACTCATTTGTTTTCCTGGCTGTGGCTCTTAGCCTACTCATTTGTCTAAGTAAAAGTGTCCTTGACTGTGCACTGCCCTCCTTACTTTCTGTTGCTTCTTTCTCTCTGGTCACTTTGTACCATGGCCTCTGTGTAATAGTGTAGTACTCATTAATATACTCCATGAGCGGGTTAACAATGCAGGAAGAAGGTAATATAGTATTTGCATGTTGGTTCAGAAAAAAAATTGCTCCAGATTTTGATAACATTGTGCACAGATTGTTCTTGACTCAAATAATAATCAAGTGTTAATGAAAACTAAACTGAAGCAGGCGTCACTGGTCGCAAATTTCTTAGAAATCTATGCTTGACTCCTTACTCTACTGAATCTGAAGGAACGGATCCAGGCATTATTCCCTGTGTCTAATCACCTGAAGTCATGACAGTCAGTCCAAATATCATCAAAATTGTGCAAAAAGATTTGCTAGGTCTTGATAAAACTATGCATTAATTATTGTCTCAAAGTCAGAATCTGATCAATATGGAGTTTGATAGATTAGTGTATTAGAGCTAAAAATAACTTATTAGAGTTTAAATTTTCCTTCCCTCACCTTAGCCACTTCACTGTTCACTCCCTTTTCAAGCTCATTAATGAATATGTTAAACAGCACAGATTCCAGGACAGGTCCTTCCGAAACCCCACTGTTTATCTTACTCCCTTGTGAAACCTTACCATTTATGCCTAACCCTTGTTGCCTATCGGAAGTGGGACTGTGCCCATGAAAGTGCATGCAACCAATACATTTATTAGATTTTAAAAGTGCTACAAGATTCCTTGTTTGTTTTATCTTTTAACTAGTTACTGATCCATGAGAAGACATTCCCTGTTATCTCATGACTACTTAGATTCTTTAAGGTCCCTAAATAAAGGCTCTTATCAAAGACTTTCTAAAAATCCATATACACTATGGACCAGGCTTATCCGCATGCTTTTTGACACACAGTCAAAGCATTCGATTAGGCTGGTTAGAAAAGGCATGTTGGCTCTTCCCCAACAGACTGTGGTCACCTTTGAGGCTGATAATTCTGTTCTTTACTATAGCTTCTACCAATTTGCATGGTAGAAGTTAGGCTCATCAGCCTGTAATTGCCAGATTCTCTTCTGGAGCCACTTTTTAAAAATGACATTACTTCCAGACATCTGGTACAGAGTTTCAATGACTGGTTGCATACTACAATTTCATATTTGAGTTCCTTCAGAACTTGGGTGAATACCATCTGGTTCTAATGATTTATTATGGTTTAATTTATTAATTTGTTCTAAAACTTCTTCTACTGAGACATTAGTGTAGGGCAGTACATTAGATTTGTTGCCTAATAGAATAGCTCTGATGTGGGTCTCTTCCCCACATCGTCTGCAGAAAAGACTAATGCTAATAATTCATTTAATTTCTCTATGAAGGGCTTTTCTTCCCTGAGTGCACCTTGAATGTCTAGTGTTCCCCATTGTCTAGTTGGCAAACTTTCTGCTTCTATGTACTTAAAAAAATTCTTACTATTAGTTTTTGTGTCTTTAACAAGTTTCTTCTCAATTTTTTTTCTTGGGCTTCCTTGTTATATTTAACCTGCTGTGACTTGTGCTCCTTCCTATAATCTTCACTAGATTTTTATTTCCAAATTTTGAATTATGTCTTTGTGCTTCTAACAGCCACCATTACTCTGCTGTTTAGCTATAGCCTTTTGGTCCTCTGATTGTCTTTTCTAATTTGGGCTATACATTTAGTCTGAGCCTCTATTATGGTGTTTTTAAATAGTCTTCATGCTGCTTGCAGGCATATAACCCTTGTGACAGCTCCTTTTAATTTCTGTCTAACAAGCACCCTCATTATTGTGTAGTCTATTTTTTAAGTTTGAGTTTAATGTTGAGGTAGGATTTTTTTATATAATTTCCCCACCAGGATGTTATATTTAATTACATTATGTCATTTTTTCCCCACACAGTTTAGCTATAGTTTCCTCTTGGACAGGATCCAATGTTCTCCTTAAAACTAAAGCAAAAATTGCCTCTTCTCTTGTGGGTTCCAAGACTTGCTGTTCCAAGAAGCAGTCATTTATGGTGTCTAGAGATTTTATTTCTGCAGCATGCCCTGAGGTGACATTTACCTAGTTAACAAGAAAATGGTTGAAATCAACCAGTATTATTAAACTTTCTCCCTTTGTAGCCTCTCTAACCCACCTTAGTATTCACAATCACTGTCACCATCCTGGTCAAGGGATTGGTAGTTTATGGTAGCCACCTGTACTCTTCTTACTCAAGCATGGAATTTCTATCCATAGAGATTCTTTGGTTCAATTTGTGCCATTGAAGATTTTTAACTTATTTGACTCTCTACTTTCTTTTATGTATAATACCACACCCACACCAGCACAACCTCTTCTGTTATTCCTATATTCGTTATACCCTGCTATTATCATGTCCCATTGAGTATTTTCATTCCACCAACTTTCTATAATCCCTATTAATCCATAACCTTATTTAATGCCTGGCATTCTAATTTAGCCATCTTAGTATTTAAACTTCTAGCATTTGCATATAAGTTTCTGTACATTTTGTCACTATTTAGTTGCTTGCCTTCACGTATTATTTTTAAATGGGACTGTATTTCATTTGACTATTCCTAACTAGCTCCTACCTGCATTGTACCAACTTTTTTTCTATCTTCTTTTCTAGTGTATAGATTTTTCCCTCTTTAATAAATTCATTCTTATGGGATGTCTCTGCCTAAATCATGTGCTTCCCCCACCCCCATTGGCTTCTCCCCGCCTTTATTTTAAAAATATCCTCTACTACCTTTTAATTTTACATGTCAGCAGTCTGATTCCATTTTGGTGTAGGTGGAGCACAGCCATCCTGCATAAGCCATTCAATCCCCAATTCCTAATAAATTCCTTCTCCCTGAATGATCATCTCATCCTTGCACTGAGACCTTGCAGTTCTGGCTGGCTTATTGACCCTGGGTATAGAATTGGAAACCATTCAGCAAAAGCCACCATGGAGGTTCTGACAACTCCTCATCTTCTCTCCAGAGTGTTTCCCTCCCATTCTGTAAATTTCCCATCTTCAAAGCGTCTGACAAAGTGGGATTTTATCCCACAAAAGTTCATGCGATAAATAAAGTTGTTAGTCTTTAAAAGTGCCACAGGGCTCTGTTTGTTTTTTCTGCAATAGTCTAACATGGCAACCCCTCTGGAATGTAACTGTTCAGTATCCCTTTTTGATCTCTGGGTTGTCAACCAACATTTGGCTGGAATCTGGAAGAACCATCCACACTGCTAACAGCTTGTCTGTTTTCTTGTTATTGCCGCCCCCCCACCAGGTGTCTTTTGGAGTGCTGTGACATACCAGAGTACAATCCAGGCTAATGAGTAACTCTTCTACCCCATCCCTGTAATCTGGGGCACACTTTATAATGCCTTGTGCTGTAACAGCATGTAAGTCACTCCAAGCTATGTCTCTGTGTGTGCTACAATCAGCGAGCCACACCTTGGCTCTTTCTTGCCTTGATTATGCTGCAGGCTGACCCCAATACACACTCACTTCTGGATCCTCCTCCATAAATGTATGTCGTGTACTGCTCAGTCCTCTCCTGGACAGTACAAATATGTTAAGTCTGTTAAAGGGACTAATATGCACACAACTTGGTACCCTGAATGAAGATATCTTCAACATGAACAAACTTGATTAGATAAAACAGTAAAACATTTTTTTTTAAACTACAAAGAGAGATTTTACGGAGTGCAAATAATGAACCATAAAAGTAAAAGAAAAAAGATATCAGAAAAATAAAGATAAAATGTATAACAGAGCCTAAATAAACAAACTATATTAGATTCAAAATGATGTCTTCTCACCACATGCTTTCAGCAGTGTTACTGACCAAACTTCCTCAAAGTCCGATGGCTGCTTCCTTTGCCTCTCCAGGTATAATGAATGCTATTGGCAGGGAAAGAGAGAGAGATCCTGGGGATGTTTGTCTCTTGTTTTTTAGTGTCAGTCCCCACTTGAAAAACAATTCCAGCTGACAACGTGGAGACACAGTTTATGTGGAAGAATGCTCCCTACCGGTTTTCTTCACTTGTTTGAACTTCCTTTCCTTCCCTGCTTGATGAGTCTGTTTGCTGCTTAAATGCAAATTAAGGCAAACGCACAGTCCTTCATTTCTTTAGGACAAATTTGACTTTTGCCTGGGGAAGTCTGTGGGGTTTAGCACATGTGTTAATAACATCTGACAGAGGAATCTTATAATGTCACAAACAGGGACGTCACTCCCCCCAAAAGAGGCTTGGGGCCCCCAGAGGCCCAATCTGCCTCCCCTCCCCCACCGGGTCCCTGGCCGGGTCCCAGATCAGGCTACTGCTGCCACTGGCCTACGGTCTGGATCTCTGGCCAGCGATGCCACTGGGCACAAACAATATTGCCATGCATATCTTTTACCAGGACAGTACTGACAAGCATATTGTGAGCTTTAAAATGATACCTTACAAGGCATACTTTGTATAAAGATTAATACAATATATTTAGAGTGTGATTACAAGAGTATATTCCATGGCTGGCCAAACTTATTGACTTTCTGAGCCTCAAACAAGAATCTTCAGAAGTCTAAGAGCCAGGGGATGCTTGCTTGGCTTTAAGGCTTCAGCCTTGTGGGGAGGCACAGGGCTTTTGTCCCATTGAGCATGCCTGCCAGGGCTCTGGGATACTCCCCCATGGTCACACCTGTTGAAATCCTGATCCCAGACAGGTGCCTCCCATGGGGCAGAATCCCCAAGATCCCTCTCCATGAAGTGCTGAAGGCCTGGTAGGCAGAAACCCTGAGCCCTGGAAGGTGCCTCCCATGTGATTTGGGCTATCCCATATTCTGTCACAGACACTGCTTATCTAGTGAAATTATGATGCTTTTCTGCTGCTTCTTCCAATAGCTCCTAATGACCCAGATGAACACATTCATGCAGGGAGACCCAATAAAACTATACTGTGACTATTTCATTGACAATCACACACACAGTATTCCTAGATTATTACATAGCTTCAGGGGCTAAAGTAAGGGGGAACGCTCCGGAACCCAGTTCCGGGACCCACAAATTTGAGGGACCAGAGTGCCAGGGCCCCTAAAAATAGAAAAATCCATCGGGACGCATGTTCCACCCTGCCCTCGCTGCTGGCAGGTCCTATGCCCCACCATTGTTAATCACAATACTTCTTGTGTTATGCAGTGTTTGCTAGTTTGTGACAATAATTGCTATAGACATAAACGCCATATAAAATTATAAATATTTGTATGGCGCGATAACCGATGCATGTGGTACTGAGAAGTGGTTGCAAATGACTACCTGGGCTGGGGCCCGCACATGCGTGAAGGGGGCTCAGACAATACGGGAAGGGGGCCCGGAGATTAGGAGGGTTCCAAGGCCCATCAAATTATACTTTAACCACTGCATAGCTTCTCCATGTTCATAATCATCTCCTCCTGCCCACATCCACGAGAATCATTTTTGCCACCATTGTATGTGGGTGAGCCAAAGGCAACTCTCCTCCCTGTTCCTAAGAGATGTCTACACACAAATTGGCACCCAAAGTCCCTGGCTTCTCCAGACACACACAACTCTCTGTAGGGCCCATCTTCTATATCTTTCCTCAGAATCTTCTGCTACACGCAGTTACAATCATATTTTCAGAGGTGGTTAGTTGGGTGCTGGTATGAGGACAGTGTTGAGACCCTGTGGATGATGTAAGTATGTTAGGATGCAAAAGTGATGATGTGACTCCAAGGCTGGAGGGAAATCAGGGCTTGAAATCTGCCACAGAAGACTTTGGAGGGATTTATTAGGCCATCATAGGGGGAAATGAAGTTAATCTGCGAGGACAGTACTGGACAGAAATGGTCATATCGGTGTGCTGTCAATGAGAAATGGCTATCAGATGGTTTGGTAGCAAGAGCGGTAGAGTGAGCTGGCAGGACACAGAGACTAGTGGGGGATTCTTTCACTTTGGACAGGTCAGAGAAGTAGATGGACTTTTGGCTTCTTATCCTTTCAAACACCGTAGCTATTGCGGTTCCCTTGTCTCTAGGAATGAAATGTGGTTTTTCAATATGTGGGATGGCTTATTCACTGATCTTATAGCAAATATTCCTATAAACGCAATAAACACATCCTAAGACAGAAGAAATGATCATCTTGGGGCTGGTTTATTAAATGTTCTTACAAGCATTTTGGTTGTTTGCTGTATATTCTTATGCTAAGGTCTGGATTACTATGCATGCTACTTTTGAATTTTAACAGTGCTGAGGGACTGGTTCACTATGTGTATCCATATATTGTTACCAGCAGTTGGCCAATATATGGATCCTGTCAAACTGTTCTCATGGGGATGAAAAATTCATGCTGTCATCAGGTATTTCTTTGGTGCAAACCTATTTATTTATAAAAAAAAAAATGTACACAGATCTATTTTCCCAAACATAATAGGAACAAATGACTGGATGAAATTTCCCTGCTCTCAATTTCCAAGCCTGCTTTTCCAGACTGTCTTGGGCCTCACTGAGCTCAGTCATTGTTCCATCTCCAGGGTGTATCTCTTTCCATCTGCTGGCTTTCTGCCTCTGAGACACAAAGACAAACACAACTGTAGCCAATCAGTGCCCCAGCCTCTCTATTTTTAATTGGTCCCTAGGGAAACCAATCAGCCTGCATGGCCTAGCTGTTGCTCCGCCTTGCATGTGGCTGGAGCCTTGGGTAGTAGCTTTCATTGTATCTGGCTCCCTTATTCCATAAAGGAGCTTAATTGTTTGTTTGTTTTTTCGATTTAGCCTGAATGAAGGTTGACTAGCATGTCCATGAGCTTGAACAAAGTCACCCTTGCTGACCACAGTGATAGCAATCGACTTTGATGAATTCAGCTATTGAATAATAATTTTCAATCAAAGAGTCTCAAAGTATTGTTTTCTTTTAAAAAACTAAGAATTTTTACCTCTTCTCCACTGCCCTCTATTTTTAATGGTGCCTTGGTGATTTCTGTATTTGATATCCTCAATTAACAAATGAAACAAAGTGGCTTTCTAACAACTTCCTCATAACAATATATTTCTAAATTTGAATAAATGACCTACATGTTTTTATGTACATCTATCTCCCACAGATCTAAAAACAAGGGAAAGGAAAAAAGGGGGAAAATGGCTTAGCTTTAGCAGATCCCATGTGATCAAAGGAAACTTGTAAAGTGTAAACATCTTCATTTACATACCCTCAAGCACCCAAGTACAAAATCAGGGTAATTTTGGTTTTATCTTTTCAAAATCCAAAAAATGCCAATTGAAACTAGAACAAGTGAAGAACAGGAACATCTGTGTCCATCTCTAACCATAATTAAAAATTGCTTTCACTCTACCTACATTCCAACAGATGATGAAGAAAAGGTGGCACGTAATACAAAAAGAGAGAAAAACAGAAATGAAAGGAAAAGGGAAGAAATAAGGGAAGAAGAATGACCATTCTTGGGGAAAAAAATCCTTATGCAGACAGGATGGGGAGAGGGGATTTTTATTGTTTAAAAAGTGAGAAAAATGTTGGGATGTAGCTACCTGGCCCAGGGGCTGTTGCTTTGTTATATATTTGCATAGTGCTTAACAATACAGAGACCATTCAATGTATTTTGGTGGTATGAAGAATAAATAATTATAATAATAGTAATTTCAGCTTACAGTAAAGTCACTGTGGCCTATTAACGCAAGATGTAGGATTGCTGAATAGTGGCTAATAAATTAGTTCAGAAATCTAGTAGAAAAAGCATCATGGAGATCTCCAATAACACCATGGTTAATGCCCTTAAAACCCACAGTGGCAGTTTATAGCCAATCTCCAATTTTACAGACAGCTAAGAGAAAAATAAAAATAAATGTTAAAAATAAACAGAGTAATTTGTGAGGAGAAATTATCAAGTATTTCAACCAAGAACAAGTGCATTATTTAGTAAAAGCAATTTGTTCCAAAAAGTATTGTGTCTTCCTATGCCTTAAAATGCTAGTAGTAGAAACAAAAATGTATGTTAAAATAATGTCAGTAAATCAGAAGAAAAACATGACTCAAGAATGCAATTACTAAAAGCGAGTTACAGCCATTTTATAGGTCTACAGATAACTTACTTTTTCCTGTTTAAATCCTTGACCCAGGGGAACTGACCCGAAATCAGTTCAGATGGACTTAAATGTTTCATATATACCTTGAGATTTATCTGATGCAGTCACTTTCCGGATTTCAGCACAACTCTAAAACAATTCAAAGTCAGTGCAGGATAAATACTTTGGTGATAAGCTTTCATTAGGAAATATCTGGAGAGAATTAAATTAACTTTTTATATTAGGTCTTGGATTAATTAACCAGTGAATACCTATTGAATTAATTTTCTTTCTTTCTTTCTTTCTTTCTTTCTTTCTTTCTTTCTTTCTTT
>ML685807.1:6797767-6808278 GCA_007922175.1 Pelusios castaneus
TTTCTTTCTTTCTTTCTTTCTTTCTTTCTTTCTTTCTTTCTTTCTTTCTTTCTTAAATTCTAATGAATATTTTATTCATTTGGTTCTTGTTTAATTATTTGTTTTAAATGCTGATGCAACATCCTCTAAAGTCCCAGGTTTGACTATTATGGTATATCCTTCCCTTAGTCATTTGGCGATTGCTTTTTTCCTCCTTTGTAAAACAACATATATGTTCTGATCACGTAGTTCACTGAGTTATTTTTCAGCAGCCATACACATTAAATTACTCTAGTACCAGTCATTGATATAACTTACATTTAATCAATATTTACGTAATAATAACCATGCTTAGTCCACCAAGCTAATGCCAGTGAATAAATAATAGGCTGGCCAACACTATCAGTCAGTGAAGCCTGGAATATATATTAAAGCTCTTGAGACAGCATTATAGTATTAATGATCTTGGACTGAGGTCTGGACACCAATTGCCTTTTAATAGCACTATCCTGTAATATGGATTGAATAAAAAAGGAATATAAGTGGGAAAAGATGATGAAATATAGTATGTTTAAATGAATTATGAAGGTGTAGGGCAAGACCTTCCCAAGTATGCCTAGCAGAACAATACATGATACTACATTTAAATGTGTTATTTGAGCAAGAAAATGGTTTGTAATCATAGTTTGAGGCTGATTCAAAGCACATTACAATCAATAGAAATACTCTCATTGATTTCGGTAGACTTTGGCTCAGATTCTATATTTCTAAGTGCCAACCTTCAGGGAAATCACATGGGAAATCAAATCATGTGCTTCAAAGTTGTCAGTCAGGAAATAATTTGAAGTTATTGGGCATTGTTAGAAGAATCATATGGAACTAAGATGGGCTATTTATCTGTCTGTCTCAGACTTTTATACTACTGCCCATCACCACAGTATCATCTACAATCTGTGGCAAAAGCAAAACCCCAGTGGAACTCAGGGAGTACCTGGCTAGCCTTATTTCTTGGGAAGGGAACTCAGTTTGGGATTTGTGGGAGGTGGTTTTGTTTTGAATGTGCTGATTTGTTTGATTGTTTTGGGGCTTGTATCCAATAGTGTAATATTTGGATAAACAGAGGTAGCAGTGGTGCAGAGGTCTTTCTTGCTGTCGTATGAAGCCTTTTTCAAAGAGGAAAGTAATCTAACCTTATAGAAGGCACATTCTAAGTCCATAAAATGGTAAATGTGGGAAAAGCCATACATTCAGTAGACCATAAAGCCCTATGTCAAATATTTTAATGCTTTTAAATGAAAAATTGTGGATTTTTTTAATAATTCAAACACTAAACAAAAATGGTCTAAATTCACTAAATATATCAACTCATATTATATTAGTTCAGACATTAGACATAAAATTAGTGGGGATCTCTGTGAGCACAAGGCTCTCGTTGGATCAGAGGAATAGTTGTACTTTGAAAGGAAGAACAGCCCAGAGGTTAGGATACTAAGCTGGGTCATCAGAGACATGAGTACAAGTCCCCTGGTCTACTGCAGACTTACTATATGCCCTTTAGCATCACTCAGAGCTGGATATTTAGGGACCAAATGGAATTTTCAAAAGTGCTTTGGTGCTTAATTATTTTGAAAATCTCACTACTTCCGATGTCCATCTTTGGGTCTCTAAATATTTTTTGAAAAAAAAAAATCTGGTCCTTAGCTTATCTATTACTCAGCTCCCCATCTGTAAAATCAGGACAATAGCACTTCTCTGTGTCACAGGAGGTATCCATTGTGAGGATAAACACATTAGTTCATATACTGTGCTAATGTAGGACATATACATATTTAGATATGAGAAGGGCCTAACACATTACAGGTAGCAAACCATAATTTTACTATTCTCTTTGGCCAAAGCTTTTTATTTGTTCCTGTAGAATAAATGTGGAATGACTAATACACTCAAATTTTAACACCTTACTCTATTATCCAAATTACATTCCATTTAATGTACAAATGCAGGAACAAAGATCTTTGGTTGCAGAATTAAGAAAAAAAAAAGAGTACAAGATATGGAAAAGGGTTTTCAGGATTTAAAAGCCAAGGGTGCTTGAGACAGGTACATCAGTAATAATAGCATTAGAGTTTGCACCACATGCTACGAAGTTTATTGTTTCACCACCTGCTGCAGAGTTTATTATTTCTAGAGTGAAATCTACAAATATAATGAAACTGAATTGAACATACAAAGCTAGATATGTACCTTGAAGGCATTTCACATATTCACATGCTGAGAGACCATAGGGCAGCAATAGAAGATACAAGAAATGTAGTAAAAAGATGGAAGAATCAGAAGACTGATGAGAGTTGGACTGGAGGAGCTATTACTTGTGAAATAATGGGCTGGATTTTTTCCTCATCCACTTTGTACACTGAACAACTATATAACACTATCAGGGAGGATTTCAGAAGCCTATTTCTTTCTTTGACCTGAAACAGATTTCATAAAAAAGTAACACCTAAATATCTGAACAGTCAAGATCTGTAAATTCTTGTGGTGACCAATTTATAACCTGTATTATTAAATAATATTTCCCCATTTCTCACTGCTGATTGGTAGCCACCATTTTGCCCAGAGGTGTCGGCTTTTCAGACTTGCCATGATTACTGCTTTGGAATCCTTCAAAGGAATACTGCTATGCAAGCGTAAAATATTTCCGTCATATTCAGACAATCTCACCTGAGTACCGTTAAGCAAAAATCTTAAGGCACTACTTTCTAAGTTATGCACATTACAACTCTGCCTTGTTAAGGGCTGGCATTGGAAACTTGCTGGAAGCCAAAGGGCCACACATAGGCTGAGCAGTCTGTAGGCATCTTAATGTTTATTGTGCACGTAGTGGCTTGCAGAGTCCCAGGACAAAATGCTCAAGTTGATCTGATTGTCCTTGGGCTTGGCAACCTGTTTCCTATTAATCAAAATGGAATGGTATATACTAGGCTGTATAGTATTCATTTGTTTACTTGAAGAGGGAGCTGCAGGCTGCATTATAGAACTGTTGTTCATAGGCCACATTTTCCTCACAAGTCATATTTTGTTCACTCTACGAGATAAATATTTATTTGTTAATGTCTGTTTCTAACATTTTTTCCATTATTTTATTTTTATGGGCTCTTTTAGTGTCATTAATGCCATAAGCAGAGCTAAACGTGCAAAATTAAACCATTCTTTTCTATAACAGTTTGCTTGAATCTTCTTCAATAAACTAGAAGATCTTTCATCTCTGCAATTTTAAGTAGTATTTTTCCACAGTAAGAGAGGGAGGCCAGCTCTCTGTAAGTCACTTTGCTGACTACGTTAATGTCCTATCATTTTGTTATGTTCTTTCCTAAACCTGTCCAAAAAGCCCTTCTACAGTGACTGATATTGCTTAACAAGGATACCCCCTTGACTCTCTGTGTCTTCTTTTCTTCCTCCTCTTTTTTATCCCACTCCCACTGCAAGTAGAATGATGATGTGCTGGAAGTCTGGGCTGACCATGAACTCCTAGGTGAGAAACTATTTTTACTATATATGTATGGGTGCGTCTACACTTGTAAATTAAGTCGACTTAAACTTGCTTAAGTCGACTTAATTTACTCTGCATCTACACTACCTTTTCCTTAAGTCAACTTAAGCAGCTTGCTTAAGTCGACTTATGGAAAATTAAGTCAACTTTATTAAACCTCCTTTTAATTTGACTTTAGGCTTAAGTCAACTTTCTAAAGTCGACTTAAGCCAGTGTAGACCTAAAGTAGCCCTAAGTTGACTTAGAATCAACTTAGGGCTCTCCAGGACACCCCCACTGCCCTCCCTGCCGGGGGAGTTATAGGCGGAGCCTGGCATGCCCCCCCACAGGGCGCGACAGAGCCCTGCTCAACCTGCCCCTATGCCCTGCTAGGGTCCCTGTCCCTGTTTGCCCCATTGTACCCAGGTACAATGGGGCAAAGGTTGAGCCCCCTGGCAATTGGCAAGGGGTGCCCCCCCTGCCACCGTGGACCTGTCCCAGGTCCACCTAGCCCCTAGAAGTCGACCTAGGCATCCAGTGTGGACACTCTAGGTCAACTTTGTAAGTTCCCCCCTAAGTCGACTTAATTTTATAGTGTGGACATGCTAAGTCGACCTAAATTACCAAGTGTAGACATAGCCTATGATGCTTACCTTAACATTAAAGGAGTCTCCTTGGATGAAAGTGGTAATCATCACTGATAAAGGACAAGCTATTGCTACATCTGTTGCTGTAGCAATGGAGGCTGTCTACAAAAGTTGAGTGCCTGTCACTGATAAAATGTTTGGTGCAAGCAAAGTTTTATGTTAAGGCTGCTTGATACCACTATGGCAATGGAAGTGAAGTCCTGGGGAGACTATCAAGCCTGTCACAGAAGTTACAGAAGGGTTTAATTGTGGGTGGGGCAAGTTACAGAAGGGTTTAATTGTAAGAGGGGTTTCCCTCTCGTGACAAATCTAGAGACTTATTCTGCCACTATTTCCCAAAGGAAAATTTAGGAGTAAGTCAACCAAAATGACTTACCGATAACAAATGCTGATAGTGGTTCCTGGATATTTACATTGTCTGTCCAAATCAGATGTATAACATTAAGAAGATGCCTGGTGTTAAGTAATCTGGATTGTATGAGAAGAATTGGAAAGCCATATTATTCCCATTAGTGTAACATTAACAGGGTCTCTGTCCACATAGCAATTCTTGGCAATGTCCTTCTCTTTCCTCACTTATGAAATTTCACCCATACTACACTATCAGAGACTGGCATAGATTCAACTACTGCCTCAGCAAGAGTGGTATCATGACTGAAGGTTCATTTAGAAGAAAACAAGGTAGAGATGTTTGCCAGAATCAATGAAAATACCAATGAATATATCCTTCACATAATTTAATATATCCTCCCTATCACTTCTTCATTCCATGTCATACTCAGCATTAGTGAAAACAGGGAGAAGTTTGCCAAAGGAACGGATAATATAGGCAAAATGGGAAACTGCATTTCTCTAGCTTGAAGTTTCACTGACTTGAGTCCCCAGAACCGCTGAAAATCAGACCACAGATTTAGATGCTAAAAGAGGGCCACATGGGTATAAATTTAGACACACAAGTCTGAACACTTTGACCTAAATTATTTGGCTGATCTCACTTGTGAGGAAAATGGATTAATTACATTCCCAAAATTGTGTGGGCTCTTTGTGTCTCCTGTAGAATTTAATGAACAAAGAGATTGGGCTTTTTCAATAGCTTTAATACTATGTACATCTCTGTTTGGATGCCGTTGTGGGCATCAGTCAATGAGAGCAGTATATCCCAGGCATTCCTGCCTTCAGAGGCAGCCATTTGTACCCGGACAACAAAAATCATGAACAGACAGCTGGAAGCTCAGTGCACAGCAGAGGTAAAAAACTGACTGCAGAGCCAACCTGGGTGGAGGTGTGGATACAGGGTACTTGGTGATCGATATGTTTTATAGTGCAGGAAACAAAAATCAGCCAAAGAGGGATTGAAAGCCTTTGCTGTCGTTTTTATTACTGCTGAAGGCCATGCAATTTCTGCCCTCACTGGCAGCTGCGTTTGTTGTTAGGAATCTTGGCTTCTGATTCTGAGTGGTCTATTCACAAATATCTTACTCAGTTCAAAATGTGCCAGCCAAGTTCTTTGACAGTCGGAATCTGGTTATATTCTCCCATTGCAGCCATTCTATCACTGTCAGGCCTTAACTTGTTTGATGTTCTTTGCTGAAGTCAACAATCTAGGAAGCATAAAATGGTGGAAATGTGTCAGAGAGGTACCCCAAAATCACAGAAATGCATGCTGGGATTTAGGTGCACTGTCCAGCTATTTGCAGTGAGTACTTGGTATTAACTCAAGGTAAGAGTCTTCTCATAAAACTGCACCATGCAAATGGTTTTTTACAGTGTGACTCCTGAACAATAAGGGACTGCCTTGAGGTGCAGCTGCAACAGAAAGGCTTGTTGAGCCATATGTGGGAAATGTCTTGGTCTGATGTTGTACCATGAGTCAATCATATTGCCATTTGGGAAGCATTTCTTGGCAGATTTATAGAGTTTTAGAGGTATGCAAGTGCTAGGCGCCACAAACAATTGGTAGCAATGTTCTTTCGGCTAGAGTAAGTGTGCTTTTTTAGTCAGCTGAAAGATGCAGAGCATAATACGTGCATACCAATTTATTATTTACTAGTTAAAAAATGCAGTGTTAAGTGTCCCTTTGAGTTTGCTGTGTCGTGCTGAGCTAGATATTAAGTGCAGCACTCAAAGCAATATGATTATCTCAATCTTGTTAGCAGAGAAGTGTCTGTGTGCATGTGCATTTGTCTGTTATTTTAATATTTATATTATGTGCATACATGTGTTCAGGTGTTGTTTTAAAAAGTTAAATTGCTGACCACAAGGATGGCCCCATTCACTACTATCCATCTTTTTAATCTGTTTTAGCTTGATACAAGGTTACATTAGGTTGCTCTAGAGTGATTAGCTAAGTGGGGAAAAAATATTTTCAAGGCAATTGCAGTTCCCCTTCAGTGTTCTTAAATATTGTCACATATATTTCACTGATTTAAGTTATGACTTTGAAAAGGCCAAACAGCAGGAAAAACAAGTGAACAAACTAGGTCCTATTTCCTAAAGGATCTTGTTGCTATTATTGACCTATTCATGGAGAAGCAGCTGCTGGAAGTGGAGATATGCAAGGTGTTTCCTGGCATGCTCTTACTTTGACTACAAGGACTTCATTCCAGTGATCAATGTTTGTACTAGTAGAACTCTGACTTTCATGTTTCCTTTTCAATATGGGTCAGACAATCAACACAGCAATACTATTCTTCCCCGGACACTTTAGTTTTGTAGGCTACTCCTGTCATCGTCATTGGCTATATCTACACTTACTAAAGTTAGTTTGAATTAGTTAATTCGAACTAACTAATTCGAACTAATTTTTAGTAAGTTTGAATTAACTTAATTCGAACTAGCAAAATTTAATTCGAACTAATGGCACTTGCTTAGTTCATATTAGCGAATTGTATTGAGTTCAATGGGCCAGTTAGTTCGAACTAAGCAATTAGTTTGAATTAACATGACCACATTGGTTAATTCGAACTAACTAGTTTGAATTAACCCTTAGTTCGAATAGCATATTCAAATTTATTAGTTTGAATTAAGGAAGCCCTTAATTCGAACTAATGAAAGCCTAGTGTAGCCATGGCTTAAATTAGTTCAAATTAATTAAGCTTCCTTAATTCGAACTAATTTACCAGTGTAGACATAGCCATTGTGTCCTCTTTAATTTCAAATTGGGTTTGGATTTGTTCTGGAGTCACCATTAGTGAATTGATTTATAGCTTACAATGTACAAGTTTCTTCAGAAACTGACTTTCTGTGGCAATTTCTAAAAGTTAGAGAGGAGAAAAAATACACTTGCTTTAATTCCTGGTGAGTGGAATTAAGACAACATTTAACTTTAATTATTTTAGGTGGTTATTACCTGTTAGCTGTCATTTACATTTGATTTGGTTCACACCTTTTCCCAATTAGCTGTACAGTACCACCTCCATCTGAACTGCATTTTGCTATCAACTATTGAAACTGTCTTTATCCTCATACTTGTTTTTGCTAGCTGCCTGTATTATAGTCAGCTTCATTGGCATTATTGTCACCCTTTCATTTTGGTACTTGGCTATTTACACTTTGATCCCTTAACTGGCTTTTCAGGTTTTCATCTTTTGATATTTTTCTTTCTTTCTGTCTGACACATGATCCTTTATGAGCTTCCTTGTTCCTGCACTCATTACCCCATCAAATACCTCCTAATCATTACTTAATGTTTTCCTCTTTATTTTATAGGTGCTATCCTCCTTAGTATTTTCAGATCTCCTCTTAATCTTAATCTGTTTTGACTGCAAAATTTAAATATTTACAAGTAAAACTATATGGAGAATAATTGACTTTATTGTTTGCTTGAATACCACATCGTATCTATAAATATTCACAGAACACTAAGCACTTTTATGCTCTTGTTTTTTCAAAATACTTTAAACATATTGGACCAAATTAATCCCGGATACAATTCCATTGAAGTAAATGGAATTTTTATATCAATGAATGTGGTCATTTAACTAATTAATCCTCCCCCAATTACCATGTATTAAGAGTTAAGGTAACTTGCCATAGGCAAACCATGAATTCACTAGCAAGACTAGAACTAAAACTTGTAGTTTCTGGAATCTAGCCCCAAACTAAATACAATGTGCCATACTGCCTTTTTACAGAGTACTGATTATTAATTAATAAGAATCTGAATTGTGAACATTCTATGGCTATCATCAGTTCATGGTTCAGAAGCAATTTGAAGTGAGAAGTTTACGTGAATCAATCAACAAGGTTGCTAAATTGTGGAATCCATCATTTATCAGGAACATGCAACAAAGCCAGCAATTAATTCTAAGTGGTTAATGTAATCACAAGAGCATGGTGATATCCAAAAGCAAGGATAGGAGGAGAAGTCAGGATCACTCACCTATTGGATGGAGAGGAAGCAGAAGATAGCATATATATCTTGATTTTAGTAAGGCTTTTAACACAGTCTCATATGACATTTTCAAACAAATTAGGGAAATATAATCTAGATGGAATTATTATAGAGTGGGGTGGTACAAACTGGCATGTGGTGTGTCCTCCGGTGCCCCCCTGACCAGACCCAGATTTTGGGGGGGGGGGGGGAACTGCAGCCCCTAAAGCCTCTGCCTTAATCCAGCCCTCATTTGAAGAACGGGTCTGAATTCAACAAGTTGAAATTAAAGATGAGTGCAAAGTATTTCATTTAGGAAGGAAAAATCAAGAGCACAAATACAAAATGGGAAGTAACTGGTTAATTGGTACTAATGCTGAAGTGGATCTGGGATGATGGATCACAAATTGAATATGAACCTACAATGTGATGCAGCAGCAAAAAAAGCTAATATCATTCTGGGGTATATAACAAGAGTGTTATATTTAGGACACATGGGGTAATTATCATATTCTACTCAGCAATGATGAGGCCTCAGCTACAGTACTGTGTGCATGGCTGGGTGTCAAACTTTAAGAAAGTTGTGTGCAAAGTGGAGAAAGTTCAGACCAGAACTACAAAATTTCTAAAGGTTTAGGAAACCTGACCTGTAAGCAACGGTTAAAAAATTGGACATATTTAGTTTTGAGAAAAGAAGAATGAGGTGGAGCTTTGAAATATATTAAGGGACATTATAAAAAGGACTTTGATCAATTGTTCTCCAGGTCCACTGAAGATAGCACAAGAAGTAATAAGCTTAATCTACATCCAGGAAGGATTAGGATAATATACTTTCCATGGCGATTAGGGTAATATACTTTCCTGGAGGATTGGAAAAAGGCAAATATAGTACCTATCTTCAAGAAAGGGAAGAAGGAGGATCTGGGGAACTAAAGACCCATCAGCCTCACCTCAATCCCTGTAAAAATCATGGAGCAGGTCCTCAAAGAATCCATTCTGAAACACTTGGAGGAAAATAGAGTGATCAGGAACAGTCAGCATGGATTCACCAAGGGCAAATCGTGCCTGACTAACCTGATTACCTTCTGTGATGAGATGACTGGATTTGTGGATGCGGGAACAGCCGTTGACATGGTATACCTCAACTTTAGCAAGGCTTTTGATATGGTTTCCCACAGCATTCTCATCAGCAAGTTAAGGAAGTATGGGTTGGATGAGTGGACCGTAAAGTGAATAGAAAACTGGCTTGATCAACGGGCTCAGCAGGTAGGAATCAATGGCTCAATGTCTAGTTGACAACCAGTAATGAGTGGAGCCGGTTCTGTTCAACATTTTCATTAATGATCTCGATGATGGGATAGATTGCGTGTTTAGTAAGTTCGCGGATGACATCAAGCTGGGGGGAATAGTAGACATGATGGAAGGCAGGGACAGGATCCAGAGAGACTTAGACAAATTGGAACACTGGGCCAAAAGAAATCTTGTGAGATTCAGCAAGGACAAGTGCAAATGTAACCCATATGCCTGAAAAGGCTATCTCAGAGACCTGCTGAGGGTGGGTTACTGTTGTTGGGCAGATTAGTGACCCACAACTGGAAACTTCCAGAGGCAGGGAGTGGTAGCAATTTGAGCATGCTCCACAGTGTACCCTGCTGGTGTGATCAGTCAGATGACTGGAGAGCAGCAGCCTGTGCAGACAGCAGGCAGGAGCTGCCTTGAAAGGAGACCATGTGCTCAGTGTTCTGGAGAGGAGCTGAGCCAGGAGTGAACAAGATGTTTTCTCCATGTAAAGGAGTCATTTGCACCAGACCTTGCAGACATGCATATGGGACTGAGGGCTGGTTGCAGAGAAGAAGAGAAAGCCTGCATGTAATGCTACAGAGGATCCCAGCAAAGAAAGAAGAGGACAGCGATTTCTTGCCACTCAAGCTTCCACGCTGGAACAGAGACTGTAGCTGAGAGTTGGGTGAACTCCACACAGACT
>ML685807.1:6808288-6834620 GCA_007922175.1 Pelusios castaneus
CTGGAGAAGGGCAATTTAATGAATTTAGCCCACCCAAAGGTTACAAAAAGACCTGCACTTAGGACGGAAAAATCCCATGCGCTGCTACAGGCTGGGGACCGATCGGCTAAGTAGTAGCACTGTAGAAAAGGATGTGGGGGTTTCAGTGGACGGGAAGCTGGATATGAGTCAACAGTGTGCTCTTGTTGCCAAAAAGGCCAATGGCATATTGGACTGCATCAATAGGAGTATTGCCAGCAGATCGAGGGATGTGGTTATTCCCCTCTATTCGGCACTGGTGAGGTCGCATCTGGAATACTGTGTCCAGTTTTGGGCTCCCCACTACAAAAAGGATGTTGACAAATTAGAAAGAGTCCTGTGGAGGACAACGAAAATGATTAGGGGGCTGGAACACATAACTTACGAGGAGAGACTGAAGGAACTAGGCTTATTTAGTCTACAGAAGAGAAGACTAAGGGGGGATTTGATAGCAACCTTCAACTACTTGAAGGGGTGCTCCAAAGAGGAGGGAGCTAGGCTGTTCTTGGTGGTAACAGAGGACAGAACAAGGAGCAATGGTTTCAAGTTGCAGCTGGGGAGGTCGAGGTTGAATATTAGGAAAACCTTCCTGACCAGGAAGGTGGTGAAGCATTGGAATGGGTTACCTAGGGAGGTGGTGGAATCTCCATCTTTGGAGATATTTAAGGTCCAATTAGACCTGGCTGGGATGATTTAGTGGGAGTGGTCTTGCTTTTAGCGGGGGGTTGGACTAGATGACCTCATGAGGTCCCTTCCAGCCTTTTGATTTTATGATTCTTTAAGCAAATGATCAGTGCTTGAAAAATATTAAATGACCTGGCCAAATGCTGCTTAGAAATTGGAAAATTTCCAATGAAACAGGATTTCCTCTGGAAAATGCTTATCTATCAACCCCAAAACATTTTGCATAAACAAATCTGGTTCTACCAATTTTGATAAACCACAAGCAAGTTCTCAACCCAGTTCACCTGGTGGGCTGCTGGAGAGCATAGGTGTCCATGGTTTGCAGTTCTGAGACAGTCTTGCTATGTATAATGTACTGGTGCTGGGGATCCCTGGGTTTCCAGGCTCCATGTCAGATGAACAGGCAGCTGCTGACTTATCAGTTTTACAGTTGCCCATTGGCTGCTCAGGATGTTAAAAGGGCAAAACATGTCCTACTCCCTGGAGGTTCTGTTCATCATATTTCCTGGGTTCTCTTCCTTTGAATCATTTGCTTGGTAACCGGTATAGCACCTTCCTCAAGTAGCACATGAAATATGCACTATCATCTTCATCCAATTATCTCTGCAATTCTTAAATGAACTGCTTGTAACTGATCTGGTGGGAAGGGAGAGGAATGTATAGATAGAGATAGAGATGATATAGATATAGCTCCACCTGCATTGTGGATTTTGCTCTTGTTATGATAGATTGTTAATTGTTCTAAGATGTAATTTCCTTTATGCGGTGTTTTATTTAATTTATTTGATAATGCTGTTTGACAAAGCTTCCAAGGGTTCTTTGGCAGTTGTGCTACTTTATTCAAACCCAAAATATCCAGATTTCTTCTGTAAATTGAGCTGCAAGAGGGTCCTGACTCCCTTACATATTTTACTGAAACAGCCTTTTTAAGTCTCTTGAATTCTTTGACATCTTTGGCTTTTCTTGGTACGGGCATACCAAGAGCAATAATGATAGTCACTTTTTGTTCTTTCCAGGGTACCATTTGGATTTTACACCAAGTATTTTTCTTGTTGATGGATGGTAGTACTCCATTCTGGGGATTAAAGAGGGAAGGAGCCCTTAGGTTTTTAAAAGTTCTTTTCTTTTCTGCAAATTAGCAGATTGAATAAGAAGTCTGAGGAGCAAATTGGCTTAATTCCTTTCCTGTGCTTTAATCCTGGGGATTAAAGAGGGAAGGGCCTTTTGAGTTCCCTAATATTGGTGCAGTGCAGTATAAAGTGCTCATAAACAAGAGATATTCTAAGATAAAGAGAAACAGACAGATCCTGCTAACAATTTCTCTTCTGGTGAAAATTAGAGATCAATAGATACGCCTAATTTACCTCACTGAATTCCATTGAATCATGACAGTCAGGTAGCCATAATGCATCTGGTATTTTGGAAAATAAATTTGTGTTCTATACCAGAACATACATCCCCCAAAAACCTAACTGAGTCTATTACAAGTTGTCTTCTTTTAGTATCCATCATCACTGTCATAACGTTCTTTAAAAAAACCAAGAACATAAAAAGAAGAGATAAAAGGAGAATAGTGAAAAATAAAAAATGTTTCTTGCAAATGATTTAAAAACATATAAATTAGATATTACACTGTTATGGAAAAGGTCTGTATAATTTAATAGAAGGAAAGATATAGGTTTTTTATAATCATAGTGTTGAATTTAATAAAGAATCATAGCCTAGCTAGAGAATTCTATAGAATAGTTCTAAAACTTATACCATTCTCTTAATAGAGCTAATTCTATCTATTTTCAGAATAATATATTCAGAATTGCACTGACTTCTTCCTTCTTCAGTTCTCACAGTTCTCAGTCACTCCAGATACAAAATGCATGTCTGTTTTGGTCCTGCAAATCTATAACGTGGTATTTCTTTACTGATTTCAACCTAAGTGAAGTCAATGTACAGATCCATCAGTAAATACACTTCACACATCAGGGAAGTAGGACTAGCTGCTGTAGTAGTCACAGAATGGCTTTATTCCTCCATCTCCCCACCCTCCACCCCCAATATCAAGACTAACTAATGAAATAAACAATTTTAATGAAGGTTTTAAGGCAAATGACAGCTTTGGAGAGAGACAAGTACCACTGTAATCTGCTTGTGTTCATGCAGAACTCTTGGATATATAATACTGTCCCACCTTGAGGGCAGGTGACTGGACTAGAAGACTTCATGGGGTGATGTCCAGTCCTATATGTCTATGATTCTATAATTTGGTGCTTCAGGCTTGTTTTTAATTGATCAGATTCTGTTTTAACACCACAATTTCCAAGAGTGTCTTGCATTTTCATTACCTGAAAAGAATAGAACTGGAGCAGGTATCTCTCCAATATCCTGTTTGATGAAGACTGATGTAAATGTAGCAACGTCCAGGGAGGGGTCATCTGCATGGATTATAACAACAATCTCTGGGTCCAAGGGTTTGTCTACATAGTAGCTGCCCTGATTTTACTTCATTTAACTGATCTGAGCTAAACCAATATAAATACTTACTAAACAATCCAAGTGTATCCACCTAAGGAGCTGCACCAGTTTAACTAAATATGTTAATAAACTGCAAAGACTGTGTGTAGACTAGTCCCGTAAGCATTTACTGCTCGATCTTAAGGACCAGGTTTTAGGAGACTCAGATGAGCCAGCCACTAGATGGAGACAAAGAGCCACAATGTGTTCTAAGTGAAACAAAAGACATGTATTTAGCTTCAGAATAGAGTCTGTATTTATTTATTAATTAATTACTCCATTGCCTCCCTGCGTAGTCCAGTAGACTCACTGATTGAGTCTCAGGCTTCCTGCTTGTGTTTGGTTTCTCTTGTTATTTAATCATTTTACTCCCTCTTAATTCAATATTTTCATTTTATATTTTACCTGACAACTTCCACTCCTATCTAACAACTTCACTAAGGTCAAATTTGGGAATGCAGGCCATCAATGACTTTGTTATTGTATGCCTAAATAGCCACCATGCAAGTCTAGACAATTCTCATTTTTGACTTTGATGTCAGGTTTTAGTCAATACCTTCCTCATTATTTTTTTTTCCCCTTCCAAATACTACTTAAAATACTATTTTTTAAAGTTTAGAGTTACAGGGCCAGGTTTGAGTACCATTCCTACTTCAATGATGATGTATTAACTATGGTTGCTGCTGTTCAGTTATACAACTCTAATAATTCTTGAGCTGACTTCTGCATTACTGGCTCTAAGTTTTCTTTTCTTAGAGAGACAAATTTAACTTCATACACTTTTTCAGCATTGGTACCAATATGTATCCCTGAGAACAGGCTCCTCCTCAGAACTTTATTATTTCCTAGATGTTCCATGAGATCCCCCAGCTTAGCAGCCAGTAGAACAATCAGTCACTAATCACTACCTAGCCAGTTACTAATATTACTCATTATCAAATCTCCTATCACCACAACACATATATGTTTTACAAATATAATTCACTTCCTTTAATTCTTTTGGAAGGTGGTTCCCAACTATGGTTGTCCCCATGCTCCATTTCAGATCCTTTCAATCATGACACCAGCTGTTTTTCAACTGGAGATTCTGGCCAGCCAGTTCTGAGCTGGGCTGAATCTAGAATGTCTGTAAATACCCCTCCCCTCAAAATAAAATAAAATAAAATTAAAATTAATCCAATTGTTTGTTCCTGCAGTTCTGCTACTCTGGCCTTCTGACTCATGATGTTGTACCTAAACCGTGAAGATTCCAAGCTGTATGCACTGAATATATACAGATACAACTGAATGACAAGGCAAATGCAGTCAGCACACATTCTGCTCTAAGCATCTGAAACTGCACAGCCCATTCCCTGAATAATTCACAGCTAGTTTTCTACTTTTCTAGGTAACTGGTGATTTTTACTTTGTGACTCTTTAGTAAGGCAAACTATATTTCCTTTTCATCATCAAGTTAGAAACTTATTTTTGTATTTAATAGATTTACTTTACTCCAATAACAACCAATTTAAATGTCTTCTCTCCCAGAGTTCTGAAGTATCACTCTGGCTACTACATCTACACTGTAGCCAGGGGTATTATTTGTAGCTCTTTTAGATATATCCCTACTAATTTTAATCTGGCTAGCATCGAGGGCACAGTGGCATGGGATTCAGAACAGGCTATGCAAGCCCATCTGGTCCCCTGGATATATCCTAACATTATCACCTCCCTCTCTAATATTTTTAGATGAGCTAGTTAGGTTAAAGCTAGCTCAGCTATGTTTGCATGCACTATATATTCACCTCTCCCCTACCATTTGCGATTTGGATTGAGGCTGTGTCTACAGTCACTCTGTAATTGGTTCTAACTCTGGGTCTTCTGCTTCAGTTTTTAAAGCACTGTTTTAAATAAATGCTGCATCATTTTTAATTTTTCTGGTTGCCTTGTTTACATGATCAGATTTTTATTCAAAAACTACTTAGTAATTTCTTGTTTAAATAAAAATGTGGAGGGGCTTAGTTAAATGAAAGGTACAGTGAGTTCAAGTGTGAAATCAGATTTAAAAGAAGGTTCTGTTAGTTTCCAATGCATCAAGTAAAGCAGATCAACTCTAATTTTAGGGCCCTAATTCTGATACCATTAAATCAATGGCAAAGCTCTCTTTTCACTTCAGTGGATTAAAGATTGTGTCTAATTCTTTGTGTACCCCAAACACTTTCCGAAGCCTAGAAAAAGCAGTTTAAATACACAAGTTGGAAGGATCATAAAAACAATCAAGTATCTCTGGGTGAGTCTACACTGGTAAATTAAGTCGACTTAAGCAGGCTTAAGTTGACTTAATTTACTCTACGTCTACACTGGAGTTTCATTAAGTCAACTTAAGCTGCTCCTTAAGTCAACTTAAGGAAAAATTAAGTCAACTTAATATGACCTAGATTTAAGTCGACTTCTGGCCCAGATTGCTCGGCTCACTTCTGGCCGGGACCACTCGGGTCCTGGGGAGAAGGGAGCCCTGTGCTACCTTCTGGCCAGGACTGAGGGTCCCGCTGAGAAGGGAGCCCCACACTCCCTTCTGGCCAGGACTGCGGGGACCGCTCGGTACCAGCCAGAAGGGAGCGCGGGGCTCTCTTCTACCGAGGACCCCAGTGGTCCCGGCTAGAAGGGAGCCGAGCCGTCCAGGCCAGTAGGGAGCTCGGTGCTCCTGTGGACTGCTCCGGGGCTTGCTGTCTTGGGGAAATCCAGCCCCGTGCAGGGCTGGCTCTCCCCAGGACAAGCCCCCCTACCCTGGGGAGCCAAGGCTACAAAGGAGCTTCGCCTCCCCCTAGACCTAACCAGTTGACTTAGAGAGTCTCGTGTAGACTCTCTAAGTGGACTTAGTAAGGCCAACTTTAAGTCGACCCAAGATCCCTGTGTGGACTATCTAAGTCGACTTATTAAGGGCAACTTAAAGTCGACTTAGTAAAGTGAACTTAGTAAATTTCCTGAGTGTAGACATAGCCTCTCTTATTATTTGGGAAGGTCCTAGAAGACAAGACTGTATATATTTTTAAAGTTTAGAATTTGAAGACAAAAATAGGAGGCCTCCACACATCTGAAATATGTTCAGCAGAAATCAAAATGTTCAGCAGAAATTACAATAGAACACTGATCATTGTTGACACCTCTAGAGGCTACCCTAGTACAGAATAGCATAGTACTAAACAACCTCTATATACAAAAAATGGGAAGTCTAGTATTTACTTTGATGGGCTCTTGATCTGGCCCATATTGATTTCACTGGATTAACAGTGCTTATTAAATGTATCAGAAATTAAACACATAATTTAGGATTTATTTTGTTTATGTTTTTGACATCTATTCACAGTACTAAATGGCTTTATGTTTTTTAAATATTCTTCATGTGACTATATACTTACCAATATAAGAGTCTATCATATACATTCCAATTGCCCTGGGGAATAGTAAAGTCATTTGATTCTGTACAGCATGTACTGTGTTTCTAACCTCTAGCTTGCCACTCTATCAAATGGTATTGGGTGAACAAAACTCCCTGAGAGAATTAAAACATCAATCTTTCTTATTTTATATACATTCACATTTCCATTTGATTTGTTAAAGAAGAAATAGAAAAAAACAACAGCCAGAATAATAGGAGACCCATGTGTTTTTTAATTCATCATAATTAATAATAACATTAATTATTAAAATTAACATTTTTATAACTCACTCAATGACAGATTATCTGTACTTTAAAGTCTTTAAACCATGATTTGAGGACTTTAAAAACTAATTCATATGTTAGAGGTTTATTACAGGAGTGCGTGGGTGAGGTTCTATGGTCTGCATTGTGCAGGATGTCAGACTAGATGATCATATTGGTTGCTTCTGACCTTACAGTGTATGGGTCATTGAGTCTATAAATGAAGTTTGGGGGAGGGACATATTGAAGATTAGGAAAGGGGAACAAAAAGTCTAGTGTGAAGAAAGTAGAGTTGGAAATTGAGCCCTTCAGCTACCAGTCAGCTCTTCTTTTGAGATTAGCTTTCTCCAATAGGGTCCAAGCACAACAGGAACTGAATGTGAAAAAGTTACAGGTGGTTCCATCCAGCTGCCAGCCCACAGCACCTGAGAGCTACATAGAGAAGTAAATGGAATAGATGTAGCTATAGCTAAACTTGCAATGTTTGTTATATACTCTTGTAAGTCATTTATCTATGTAATTCTTTTCATCAAACCTCTCAGTCTTAGCTACTTTTGTCATTATTATGTTGGTGTAAATTAAAACTCCTGAGCTATGTGAAAGAGCAAGGCAGTAAATAAAAAGGGCATATTTAAATAGGTTACTAAATGAAAATATGAAAATGAAAAACAAAGATGACGATTAATATTTTTATTTTTAAAAAAAAAGTTTTAAAAAGTGAACACAGACCTAGCTAGAAACAGTTGGAAACTTACTGAGAAGATAGAAAGCATGGTATCCTATTCAGATGTTGAAGGCTGTCTCTTCTTTTATGCATATGCATTACGAATTAAATATGATATGCATATCTCACACATTCTTTGCTAGATTACAAACACAAAGTTGATTTAGCTGAAGGAGGAAATGTGCAATGTTAAAACTCAAGAGAGACAGAATGATGTATCAGAGTGTTTTGGCCTGTAGTCAAAGGGAGATTTTCTCTTAAATTCTCCATAACAACCATCTTTGGAGATTTAGGTCCTTTTTAAAATGCAGCCCTGTAAAAATAATGACTATGTTCAAATTACAGCTGCTAAAATTATTTTTCTTGTCACTCACTACGGCCATGTAGCTTAGATCGTCAAGTCATTTTACTTGTGCTTCTTAAGGCACCTCATCCAATTAAAACCTCCCCTACCCCTCCTACCCCCCCAACACACACATACTTTCATATCCATCCACAAGTGTAACACTCAACAGCAGGACTGGAAAGAGTTACTTTTCAAGTCACACATTTCTAGTTAACCTAATCAGACCAAACATCATTTTATAGTCACAGACTCAAAGGTGTTAAATCCAGAAGGGACCATCATGATTATTTAGTTTGACCCCCTGCACATCGCAGGCCACAGAGCCACACCCTGTCTCCCTTGTAATAGACCCCTAATCTCTGTTTGAATTACTGAAGTCCTCAGATCATAATTTAAAGATTTCAGGTTACAAAGAATCCCCCACTTACTCTGGTTTAAACCAGCAACTGACCCTTGCCCCATGCTGCAGAGGAAGACACACAAAGAAACACAGGCCTACGCCAATCTGAACTGGAGTGCTGGGGGGAGGGGAGGATGGGGAAATTCCTTTTCAGCCCCAAATATGAAGATCAGTTGAACCCAGTGTTCCCTCTAAACTGATGATGCAGCTGAGCAAATTATGGTAGTTGCTGAGCGGCAATTTGTGAGGCATGGGGCCTCATGGGCAATAGTTTTTTGGCACTGGAAGCATCAGCATGCTTAAGTATATTAATTCAAAAGAAATGCATAAATGTTGTCTTTTCATTGGAACTTTAATAAAAACATTAAACTGAAATACTGAAGTTTTATTAATTTACTAAACAAATATGAGACGATGACACTTGCTGCCTATCTCGCGTCTACCGTCTACACCTCACAGTTTTTGTTGCCTGTATTTTGCCATGTGGTCACAGACAAATTACAGCATGTGCCTCTATAAATAGTGGTCTCACAGTCAATGTATGTTGAGCAATTGCTGTCTTAAGTACTGGCCTTGATCAAACTTTTTGCCCAGCACCATCGTATCTATATTTCTCTGCAAAGGCCATAAGGCTATGTCTACACTAGAAAAGTTAAGTCAACTTTGTTAAGTTGACTTTAATAAGGTCGACTTAAAGTCAACCTTATTAAAGTCGACTTTAAAAAATGGACTAAGTTGACTTAACTTTAAGTCGACTTAGTCCACTTTGTTAAGTCAACTTAACCATCCTTAAGTTGACTTAACTAAGTTGACTTAAGGGTCACTCCATGTCCACACCATCCTTAAATTGACTTAAGGAGTCAACTTAAGGATTAAGTCGACTTAATGAGTGGTAGTAACAAAGTCAATTTAAGCTTTCATTAAGTCGACTTAATGAATTTCTTAAGTCAAGTTAATGAAAGCCTAGTGTGGACATGGTTTAATTTAAGTCAACTTAAGCCTCCTTAAGTCGACTTAAATTGCCAGTGTAGACATAGCCTAAATGTTTACTCTGTAACAATATCAATTCTAAGGGATTCTTCTAAATGAATTTTTAAAGATGCTCTGAAACTGTATGTGGAGTTCACAGATGACTTAAGGAACACACTCCATCTAGGTGTTTATAGAATTAGATCCTAGTAATAATTCATAAGAAATAATTTAAGGCTCTTTCTTGGCAGATAGGTCAGGATTTTCTTTATTTTAAGCTATTAACTATTCAAAATGCTTAATTTGACAACTTGACAGTTGTAAAAACTGCAAAGCTCTGCCTTCACTAGCAGTTTATAGTGAGCTAGCTAAATGTTGTCATTTCACTGTAAGCACACCCCTTTTCTGAGCAGCAAAGACGATGCTTTCATCTCTAAACAGCGAGAGTCCTGTGGCACCTTATAGACTAACAGATTTTCTTCAGCATAAGCTTTCATGGGCTATAACCCACTTCATCAGATGCATGAGCTTATAGCCCACGAAAGCTTATGCCGAAGAAAATCTGTTAGTCTATAAGGTGCCACAGGACTCTCGTTGTTTTTTGCTGTAAACAGACTAACACGGCTACCCCTCTGGAAATTGCTTTCATCTCTGAAACAGTATGCACTCTCCCTTGTCCCTGGGGGGAGCTGCAGCTCCCTGGTTGCAGGGGAGCCGGAGCTCCCGGGGAGAAGGGAGCTCTGTGAGGCTCCCCAGCTGGGGAAACCCCCACTGCCTTGGCTGGGGCTTCAGCGGTGACGGATTCCCCCTCTGCCCTGATCCAGGCTCCAGCAGTGAAAGATTTCCCTGTCGCTCTGGCCGGGGCCACACCCACGTGGCTGGAGCCCCAGTCCGGGTGGCAGGGGAATCCCTCACCACTGGAGCCCCAGCTGGTGCAGAGGGGGTTTCCCTTACCACTACAGCTCAGGCCAGGGAGCCCTACATGGCTCCTTTCATCCCAGGAGCCACAGCTCCCTTGTCCCGGGGAGCCACGACTCACTTGTCTCCCAGGGGGCAGCTGGGGCTCCCCTTGGGACAGGGGAGCCATGCGTAGCTCCCTTTTGCCAGGGAGCTATGCAGGGCTCCCTTGTCTCCCCGCCCTAAGTCGACTTACGGTATAAATTGACTAAGGGTGTCCAAACTGGCTTAAACCAACTTAATAAAAGCCCAGTGTGGATGCGTAGTACTTTAGGTTAACTTAAGCGACCTTAAGTCAACCTACACTCCCAGTGTAGACGCACCCATTGTGATTTGTGACCAGTATAGCTGTGCCCTGATAAACAGAGCTATACCAGCAAAAGATTGTAATGCACATTTGGCCTTGCTCACCTACTTAATTTTAAATTCACCATGAGTAATCCCATTGAGCTCAATAGGAGAAATGATATGCTTAAAATCAAGTTTGTCTGTAAATCCTTAGACATGATCTACATACAATTTTATACAACTTTCTACATCCTAGTGTGGATCCAGTTGTACTAGTATAAAGGTGTCTTATATGAGTATAGTTTTTTTTTCATTTGTTTATAAGAATAAGTTATAATAATATAAGAACTGTTAAGACACTTAATGTCGACCTTATTAAAGTCAACTTAACAAAGTGGACTAAGTCGACTTAGCTTTAAGTCAATTTAGTCCACTTTGTTAAGTCGACCTAACCACCCTTAGGTCGCCTTAATAGCCACCCTTAAGTTGACTAAAATTGCCAGTGTAGACATAGCCAAAAATCTTAGCTTCAAAATTCATAGCAGCCAACACATGTATGGCCAAATATTCTGTGAAAAGCTGAATGCTCATGATCTACATGAAAAGGGTTTTAGTAATCAGTACAATAGATAGATCTAAAAAAGGCCAGCAAGATATCAGAAACAGATATCCCAAAACTTTTCATACAATGAAGGATGACAATTTATTATTCCAAAAGTCATCTCAAGTCTCTAATAAAGATTATATTGCACCACTACACTTCATGAATTTTATCAGGTTACATAAATTGCACTTCATATTTCTTCATATCAATACATACTGTGATACTCCGAGGATACAACAATGTGACTTGTTTAATATTCGTATAAAAATATGTCTGGCTAGTGTCTTTTTTCACTGAGGAGATGGAGCGGACCAGGAAACTGTTTAATAGCTCCACTTCAAGAGTACAGCTTATGCTAAGAAAAGTAGTATGTACACTTTAGGTCATGTTAAAAATAAAATGAGTTTTACTTCTTCCCAACTAAACTTGTTACTCTATTAAGTTAGATTAAAGTGTTTATCTTGACAAAGATTGATCATCAATTAACTACAGCATAAGGTAATAAAAATGATGTCTTGAAGTTTATCAAGATATCGTTATTAAAAACATGATCTCTGGCATAAACACTGGTAGCAAAAATTGTTTTGCTGAAATAATTTAGAAGCCACACCAAGTTGTAATAGTATCTTGACAAAGCAGAAAATCTTTGTGGTGAAACTTAAGGTGACCTTGTAAATAGCCTATATAAAACATATTTTAAATTGTGATTTTTTTGACATTCTGCTTTTTCCACCATTTGATGTCAGGTTACACCTAGTGAAATGAAATTGTATGAACAGTGATCCTTCAAATACTAAGTTCCATCATTTTCCCTGCCTCCCAGGGCATGAAATAACTACCCACCACCTGCTGCTTGTAGGTTTGTTTGTCAGGTTGCAAGCCAGAATTGATATGCACTGATTTTTATGGCACACCAAAACTTTATTATATCTGCTCAGTGCTTCAAATAGTCATGGCTGCCCTATGCTGACCTAAGAGCATTAATTTAACAAAGTTAACATAGAATTATTCTAGATTAGACTGTTTGTGTTTAAGTTTTACTATATTTTATACAATACGCCTATGAATGGAAAATATTTATCTAAGGCAAGTTAAACAATGGCCAGGGCAAATTCATGGAGCATCTGCAGCCTGAATTATTTTGGCTGTACTGACTCACTGCCTTTTATGAAATACTAATATATGACTACTTAATCTTAAAAAAACAAACATTTCAGTTGTCCTAACTTATAAAAGCCAGTAAGAAGGAAGACATTCCCAAGAACAGTTCTGGTAGCAAGATGTTCTGAGTGTTCCAACCATGCAGACTTAGCAAGATGTATCTCCTTCCCATTCATGAATTATTATTAATATTTTATTTTTGTTTCAGACATACAAGCTGGAAGTATGTACAAAATACATAGAAAGATTCAGCCTAGATAAGAAAGCAAAATAGCTCCTGGCTGTATGTTTTTTGGGGGAAGGGGAGTCTATATGACTTGCTTTAGAAGACCTCATGCTTCCAACAGCTAATGGAACTAGACTAAATTCCTTAAACTTGGGTAAGCTATCATGCAAGGCAATCAAAATTCTCTCTAAGTTCTCAAAATAACATTTCCAAATGGTTTAGCAGACCACTGGTGTACTGTATTGCCATGAAATATGTCTTCTAATGTAAGTCATATTCTCCAAAACAAATAACAAGAAATACCTTTCTCTTATAAAATTAATATGGCAATTTTCCACTGTTTTGCTAGAAATGACACGTTTTGCTGCTAGCAAAGCTATACAAACTAGCAAGTTTAGCTTACATGGATTGTGCTAAAAATCCAGAAGATTTATGGATGTTCCAAAATGTCTTCAGCAGAAATATCTTTTAACTTTGAGACGCCTCTGACTTTTCTATTAGCAAGACAACATCTAGACATTACAAAAATACGGTAACAAATTACAATTACTAATGATAATTTTTATATATTTGGACAGTTTGGTTTCCTGTTGCTGATGGGCAGATGACCAGTGGTGGAGGAAGTCCTTTGAATCTGGTGCATTAACTCCAATGTCCTCCACAATGCTACTTCGTCTGACTTTTACTTGAAAATCAGTCTTTATTGACATGCCTATCAAAGGAATCCTCTAATCATAGATGCCATTAGGCTACCAGTGACCTCCAACAGGTGACTTAGACCTATGATACAATTCACCAAAGATAGTTTTGGTACTGTTGTATAGATTTAGTAAATAAATATGTCAGCACATTTTAATAATTTTCATATAACTATGAACAATGGACCAGCCCAGCAATTAGTATAAATTGGCATTATAGATTCATAGACTATAAGGCAGAGATAGGCAAACTACAGGTCATAGGCTAAATACGGCCCACCTGAGCCTTTCATCTGGATTACCAGCTGGGTCTGAGTGATGGCCTATAGCTGCCGCTGGCCCCTCCTGGCCCTGCCCCTTCCTCCTCCAAGGCCCAGTGGCATCCTGGCCCAAGTGCAGCGGCCACTCCCCCCAGTACTCAGCTGTGTTGTGGCTGAATTGCAGAGGCCACTAACAGCTCAGCTGTGTAGGAATTTTATTTTATTGTTCCTTTATTTTAATTTTCTTTTATTTTCCATTTGTTTTTCTTTTCTTTTATAAGTCTTGCCCCTTTCTTACCCCCATCCATCTGCCATTACATGTGGCCCACCATGTTGGGGGATGTGGCCCTCAGGCCAAAAGGTTTGCCCACCCCGCTATAAGGTCAGAAGGGACCACTATGATCATCAAGTCTGACCTGCTGCAAAACATAGGCCAAAAACCACCCACTCCTATAATAGACCTCTAATCTAAGACTGAGTTACTGAAGTCCTCAAATCATGGTTTAAAGACTTTAAGGTATCAAGAATCTACTAGCAAGTGACCTATGACCAGTTGCAGAGGAAAGCGAAAAATCCCCACAACCTATGTCAATCTGCCCCGAGGAAAATTCCTTCCCAACCCCAAATATGGTAATCAGTTAAATCCTGAGAATTTGGCAAGACTCACCAACCAGGCACTTAGGGCTAGTCTACACTGTGGGGGGATTTCAGCAGCAGTCGAAGGAATATATGCAAGTTACTTAAAACAACTGGCATATCTCCCTCCAACTGTCTAAAGCCTACTCATAACAGGACAGGGCTATCCCTGGGGGGTGGGCAGGGCCCAATCCCAGTTGGCCTGTTTGGGGTCCCCAGCTCCCCACCATGCAGGTGGATGGGGCAAGCTGTCCCAGAGGCTGGGCTCGTCTTCCATGCCCCGCTCTTTGCCTTTGGCTTGCCACCGAAGGCAGTGGGCCAGGGGCGGAGGGTAGCACAACAGTGGGGTGGAGGGGGGGGGACAGTGTGTGAGCCCTCCACTGACGCACTGGCAGTAGAGCAATTCAGTGCCTGCAGAACCGAGAGGCCTGGGATGGCCCGCTCATTCCCCCCCACCGCCAGGGATGAGCCTGCCACAGGGTCCCCAAAGCCAGGGCCATCCCTAAGGGATGGCAGGGCATAGAGCCAATCGGCCTGTGTGGGGGCCCCCCACTACCCCTCCATGTGGTGGAGGGGCAGCGCACAGAAGCCAGGCCCCATGCACCACCCCTCTCCTGGGCTGGCTGCTCCACCCTGGAGGTGGGGAGGGCTGGCCCAGAGGCCGGGCTTTGCGCTCTTGCCCTGCCCTGCTGCCGTTGGAGCAGGGAGAAGTGCAGCAGTGTGTGTGTGTGTGTGGGGGGGGGGGGGGGGGCACTGTGGTGCAGGGCCCATGTAACTGCAGAGCTCGGGGATATTTTTTAAAAAAAATCTTTTGTTTTTCAAAAATATTTTAACAGATTTAGTCCCTTCATATGACATATGAATAAAAGAATCAACCAAGGCAGAGTTCTTTAAAACTTAACTAAATGTTAGATCAAGATTCTATAAAAGAAAAATTACATTCTGCAACAAAGAATACAAATCCTTTTTATTAAACAACATAAAACTTCTTATTAAACAACATAAAACTGGCCACAGGACAGAAATGAAATGGGTTTGATTAAGCAAAGATTTTACATGGTAGCCTCACCTGAAATTTGGAGGCATTCCTAGTTCATCATAGGTATTCAACAAAAGCAAAAATACCACCTTGTTTCTTCAATTCAGGAAGTTAGATGAATTAATTAACAAATAAAAGATTTCTTCCATTTATAGCACGCTCCAAAGCTTTGTTCCTTTGTTCCACTTTATAGGGAAGGAGTGTTATTTTGCCCAGTTCAAACAATAAACTTCATACAAATTCTTATTGCTGTAATAGATCTTAGATGAGAAATGAAGCTTCACAATCCATAGCAAATGATATTTGTGTTTTACCAAAGCTGAAATTTGTATGACCTCATCATGAAAACCTTTCTTCCGTTGCAAAAAAAGTATAGTTTTTTCTTTCTTGCTTCTTTGTCCTGTATTGTGCCTCCTTTCTGTATACTCATATGATTTTTTTAATAAATTTATTTTAAAAATCTATTTTGGTTTTATTGACTTATCTATTGATCTGCAAAAAAAAATAAAAATTGCTAGTGATGCAATAAGAGCAGCTGCTTTCTCGAGCCAAAATAGATTGAATGCATTCCCTACATAAAAATGAAATGCATTTCTGTGGATGCATTGACACTTCACCATCTGTCCAACATCTCAGATTTACTCTCACAGATAACTTCATATTTCACCCTGCAGTCCCTAAAGAAACATCACTTTAAACAGGACCACATGGAAAAATGCACTTCAATAACATCTGAAGGTCTTGCATTTAGCTGCAAGGGCCTCTAATCTAAATGAGTGATGTGCTTATAGAGTAAGCTCCATTTGGCGTTATGGAAATGGGGAGGAGCAAAAGCAAGAGAAGGAATGTAAAAAAAAAACAAAAAAAAAACCCAACAAACAAACCACGAACAAAAAACCACAGAATGATGGCAGTAAAAGACATAGGGATAAAGCCAGAAGATGCTGGCAGCCATCTGTCAGTCTGCCTTGATAAAATAGGTATTGGAAATTAACTCAGGAACCCTATGAATTACATTCAATCCATGCTCTGGGCTAAGCACTTGTCAATTTCAGCTGCTATTGCAACCTATTACTTACAGGCTACATGGCTGGCAAGCTAATGACAGTGGATAGTGTTAAAGAATAGCAGAATAAACTGAATACAGCAATTCTTGTCACCGAGGGAACATATCTTCCCAGAGTCCAATGTGAAAATTGAAAGCCCAAACTGTCGGTTCCGTAGTGAGCACTTAGCCTTACATAGCATTATTTTGCGTAAGGAGGAAAATGAGTACCTAAAGATTATTCAGCAATCTGCCTGACCGCTGAAAGCTTTTACCAGGATTTTCTAAAGTTTGTGAAAAAGTGTTTTGATCAAACTTTTCTTGAACTTTCTCCCTCCTACTCCAGTACAATTTCACTCCCAGAAAGAGCTCTTGATCACTGATAATATGGACGATATGCTCTCCCTATAAGACTGCAGCCTTGGTTATCTGCAATGTATTTCCTTGCTGTGGATTGGGACTTCACACCTGACTAACATTTGACTCCTGACTTTCAAAACCAGCATTCTAAGGAAGGATAATTTAATTTTATGTCTTCAAATACATACATTAACAGTTGTGCACTGAAGCACTAGAAATGTACATTATAAAAAAGCATACTTGCCCAATATATTGGAACCTCTATATTCTGCTTTTCAACAGATAAACTTGTCTAACACTGAAATATTTTAATAAGCAATCACATTCAGAATAAATGTCAGCCAGTGTGATCCTGTGACTAACAGATGCTAGTGCATAGGGTAGGGAGGAGACTGAACTAAAAGTACTGAAAAACTAACCAAGGCCAAATTAGAACAAATGTTTGTCAAGTAAAAAGGGCAGCTCTTCCTCTGATGGAAAGGATTTAATTAAAAAAGTCACAGAGAGAAGCTGTCTCAAAAGCACCAGTCGCTTTTTCTTCAGATAAGCTAATGAACCTCATTGAACTTTGCAAAGAATTGTTGAAATAAGAGTAAAGGAAAGGAATCCAGAAAATCTGCTGCAATAACCCTCAGAAATGAGAGGACTGATTGTTTACGCAGCACTAGATCATAAAGAGGCATATTTACCTACTGATTTCTCTTCCATTTGAGTGGGCAATGGATAAATAAATGATTGGAGGAAGAAATTATTTTTTAATATGTTTCTCTTTTACAGAAGGCCATAAATTTAAAATTTAAATCACATGTTGTATGTGCTAAGTCACCTACATGGTACATTATCTACCCAGTTTGTTGTCTAATTCCATCAAGGTTTTTTTCCCCCCTAACAGTAGTGATAACAAAAACCTATTAAGGAACATAATATTTTGCATTAGACAAGGGCATCTTGAATGTATTAAGAACTCAGTAAACAAAATTATTTTAATAAAGACAGTACAGTAATAAAGCACAGACCCAGCGGAAGATGGCTATGTCGCAATCTGAAATAACTTGCAAATTGTGCTAAAGGAAGAGGATTCTAAATGCTTTTGATTGTTTTATGCTTTATTCGCTTGTTGCGTTATTTTCCTAACAGTTTAGATTTCACAGCATATCCATGTTTGGGTGAGGATGGATTCAGACATCAAGATAGTTGATATGGAATAAAAATGTGTGTGATATGTAGGGAATTACATGAAGTGCCTCTATTGGGACTCCATTCATCCCATACATCTACCAAACAACCATTAGATACAATTATGTCCCGTAACAAGCAACTATAAGCAATTGGCCTAACAAAGGGTGAGCAAACAGCTTTAAGAGACTTACTGTAATAACTCAAAATATCAAACACATTCATCCTGGGAATATTTTCAGCCACTCAGAGTGGCTATGTCTACACTTAGAAAGCTAAGTCAACTGTAGTAAATCATTTTTATTAACTCGAATTTAAGTTGACTGTACCAAGTTGACGTAGAGAGGCTACACTACACTCCCAAGTCGACTTAAGGCACACTTCATCAAGTTTACTTTGAGAGTCTACACTAGACTCTTAAGTAAGTCGACTTGGGGGGCGTTGAAGGGGTGCATCATGGGAAGTGTGGCAGCGTGGCAGCAGAGAAGGTCTCCCAACCCCCCCCCCTGCCATTCCCAAAACAGGAAGTGGGCTCAGCCTCTTCCCATTGTGCCTGGAGCCTGTGCAAGTCATATATCTGCCTCTGTTCCTGCGCTTTGTCGGCCAACTGAGCGACATTTGCCAGTTAATGGTAAGGCTTCTTCGGCTATGGAGCAGGCCTCTCTGGCGACATGCCAGTGCCAAGAAAGATGATAGCCTGCTCCCCCAGCAACCTGCTCTGGGCACTGCACAGCACTTTGTGTCTCATCACCTCCGGGCATGTGAGGCCTGCAGCGACTGGTGGGAGCAGATCGTCCTCACCACTTGGGACGACAACCTGTGGCTGCAGAGCTTTAGGATGACCAAGCGGACCTTCCTCAATCTCGTCCACGAGCTCACCCTGGTGCTGCAGCACATGGACGCTTGACTCTGATCCACCTGCCTGTAGACAAACGAGTGACTGTCGCCATATGGAAGCTGGCAACTCCGGACTGCGATCACTCCATGGCCCAGAAATTTGACATTGGGAAGGCCACTGTGGGGGACCGCCCTCATACAAGTCTGCAGGGCACTCAACCGGGTCCTGCTAGCCCTCCTCCTCACCCGGGGCAACCTGCACGAACTCCTCGACAGCCTCGCCCGACTCAGCTTCCCCAACTGTGGGAGCACTGTGTATCCCACCCACATCCCCATCTGAGCCCCAGAACACCACGCCAGGGACTATGTCAACCATCAGGGGTACTATTCTGTGGTCCTGCTGGCACTCGTGGACCACCATGGAATCTTCCAGAACATTGATGTGGGCTGCCTGGTGAAGGAACACAATGCACAGATCCTGCGCAACTCTCCCCTCTACAGGCACATGCAGGCAGGCACCTTCTTCCCTTACCACATCATCACCATCGGGGATGAGCAGATGCCAGTCCTGATCCTCGGGGATGCTACCTACCCCTTGCTCCCCTAGCTGATGACACTATACACGGGCCGCATGGATGACAGCAGGGATCTCTTCAACTGGATCCTCAGCCAGTGCCTCAGCATTGTTGAGCGTGCATTCGGTCTTCTCAAGGCCTGCTGGAGGGTCCACCTGCAGCTTGGTGCGAGCAACCTCCCGGAGGTTGTCAGTGAATACTGTTGCCTGCACAACCTCTGTGAGCTGTGCAGAGGGAGGGGAGGGGGAAGTTTCCCCTGAGTCTGGGGAGCCGAAGCCGAGTGGCTCACTGTGCAGTACGAGCAGTCTGACAACACCCTGCCCCAGACTCAGCTGGCCCAGCGGCAAGCACAGCTCATCCAGGATGTACTGAGAGCCCACTTCAACAGCGAGGAGCACTGAGGAGTGGGCCTGCTACCCAGCCCTGTCACCTTTAACACCCGCCCATGCCTCCCCTCCCCCCGCCCATCTCCCCCCTGGCCTCACACCAATAAAAAGCACGACACACTATATAAAAATTTTCAGTGTGTTTATTCAGAGGAGAAAATGGGGGTTGGGAGCTGTGGGGGTTGGGAGGCTTGGGGTCAGGGGGAGGGGCCGGAGCTAGTGGCCTCCGGAAGGCGGGTCCCGGATTGCCTCTGGGGTGCAGGGCAGGGCACCCCCTCTCCCTGCACAGCTCACAGAGGTTCTGCCACTCCATGAGGTCAGGCATGTGATCAAGCAGCCTCTCCTCAACCCTCCGGTGGCCATCCTCCTGCTCCTGCTGGGCACTGGCCTCCCCCTGCTCCAGCACCACAGTCTTGTTCCCCAAGCCCTCCTCCTGGTCATTGTCGAGGGAGGGGGGCTTGGCAGAGTCGATGGAGTGGGCTGGCAGGCTGTCGCGCTCCTGGCCCACATGGGTATACAGCTGCTGGTAATACTGGCAGCTGGTGGGGGCTGTCCTGTCCGAAGTGTCATCTCCTGGGCCTTTTGACAGCCCTGGTGGAGGTCCTTGATCCTGACCCGGACCTGCTGGGTTTCCCAGTTGTGGCCCTTGGCAGCCAGGGCCTGGGAGATGGAGGCATACACCTCCCAAGTGTGATGGCTGCCTACCACTTGAGAGCTGACTGCCTCACCCCCCCCCCAAATGGCCAGCAGGTTGAGAATGTCCTGGTGGCTCGAGGATGGGGTCCACCTGTGGCACTGGCTCAGCTCTGCTTTGCTTTGCTCCCAACCAGCAGGGTGGTCAGAGGTGAGTCCTGCCCTGTGGTTGGCAAGGGCAGGCTCTTCCTGTGCCAAAACTCTGGGAGGGAGGTCATGGAGGAAGGTCTGGAGGTCCTGGCGGTCGACACAGGGCTACTGTGCATCTACACTGGCTTAGGTCACCTTAATGAAGTCACCTTAAGTGTTATGTCGACCTGAAAGGAGGTTTTGATTTGGTCGCCTTAACTTTTCCTTACGTCACCTTAAAGAACTGCTTAGGTCAACTTCAGGAAAACCTGGTGTGGAAGCCGCCTAGTTTGCATCGGCTTAGGCCTCTTTGGATTGACTTCATTTGTAAGTGTAGATGCGCCCAGTGACTGGGCAACCAGCTCTCATTGACTTTCTATGGCAATTGTGTGCTTCCATGACCTCTTTGCCTTTGAATTGTTTTACTTCCCCGCTGATCTAAGAAGGAAGACAAAAGCTGTAGGGTGGGATTTTCAAAATGTTTAGCATTGATTTGACACTGCATCCATTGAAGTCGGTGACAATTTTACCATGGCAATATGGTATGTCTTTTCAAATTGGAGCAAAGTTAAGCCACTGTTGACTGTTTTTGAAAATGGCAGTGTTAGAATGTGTAATAAAAATCACTGAATATTTATCTGTCACAAGAGGCACTTGGTTCAGCCAGTAACATCCCATTCATTGTGCTTTGTGAAGGGCCTCTGGCTATGCATTTCTTACTGCTCGAGAACAGAATGAGTTCAGGCCATGTTTTTTTACAATATAGCAAAGGCCACCTGTTTGAGAAGGGTCTTTCAGTAGAAGCAGTTACAAAATAGCCAATGAATTTTCCATCTTCTCTAATGAGGATTTAGTCCATATGTTCCTTAAAGGGATATATCTAAGGGGAGAGAAAACATTGTCCACCTCTGCCCTAGATGTATCCCTTTAAGGAACCTGTGGACTAATTCAGTGGTTCCCAACTTTTTTGGCTTGATGGCCACAGATATTTTTAGAACCCTGAAGGGTCACCAGTCTCTGCCAGCAGCTCTTCTCCCTCCCCCACAGCTCCCTCCCTGGCTGCAGTGGGGAAACTGTATTCATCCTGTAGCCCTACACACTCCACCTGGGTCCCTATGTAGTAGTTCTCTTCTGTAGCCAAGGAGATGGAAGATCAGTGTTCCCTTCCCTCTGGCTCTAGCAGGGACCCAGCACATAGGGACCCAGGCAAAGCAGTTTGCTCTCTACTGGAGCTAAGGGAGGGGAATGCTGAGTTCCCCTCCCCTTGGCTGCCGAAAGGAGCCTGAACTAGTCTTTTTGCGTTGCAACAACCTGCTCCACCTGGGTCCTTAGGTGGTGTCTCACTTATGCAGCCAACAGAAGGGGAGCAATTGGTCACTTTTGGCCCCCTGGGCCAGAGGTTTGAAATCTCTGGACTAAATACTCATTAGGGGGCAGATTATTGCCAGATTTTATATTGTTGTGCAATGTGAAGGTGCACTGAGCCTCTTCTCCATGTTCCCCTTCTTAACTTCAGGTGCCCTGTTCACTTATAATCCTTCAGCTAGGGAAGTGAAGGGACTGTTATTTCTGTTCACCACTATATTGTATATCAGCCCATAGGCTATGGAGAAGAACAGGGAGAGGACACAGCCATGGCCTTGGCCCGTCTCCTCAAAACCAGCCCAGAGAGTTGGTTAGGTGAAAATGGAGAAAGAGGAGGGTTCTGCAGGGGGACAGGTAACATTTTTTCCTAAATAATCTTCATGCAGGCCAGGGTTATTGGAGAAGGATGTGTCTGCTGATGCACAATCCTTCCTGGAAGTACCTCTCAGGGACAATGTCTACACTGGCAAGTTAGTTCCAATTAAGGAGGCTTAATTCGAATTAACTAAAGCCATGGCTACACTGGGCTTTAGTTAGTTTGAATTAAGGGCTTCCTCTGGACCTTAGATGGACTCAACCACTTAGAATGAGGTGCCACTGTTCATGCCTAAATGGAGAACCATCGTCAGGTACATAGGGAATTTACACTGAAACTTAGGCACAAAAGTGTCTTTTTCTGATATGGTAAACAGTCACTTCTGAGAGAAAAATTGGATTATTTTATTTGTTTCCTTTAGCAGTGGGCAAAGTTGTTCTTTGTTGCCTCTCTCCTGACGGGTTTGAATCCATTTGGCTTCTTCAGCTTCATAGTGGACCCAAACCCTAGAGGGGTCAATAGAATGGTCAATGTGGCCTCATCAAATTCCTCTCACATTCAATTAAACTTTTCTGCAAAGTTGGATGAAAACTCTGCGGAGTTGCCATTGAGTGAATCTGAATTCAGATTATATAGTCCAGAGCGATTACCCAGCTCACTCTATGGAATAGTTCCACTGACTGTAATTTTACAGCTTTGATGATGGAGGAAAAGAGACTTTACTTCCATTACGGTGGTGATGTAGCCCTGAAGGGATTCCTTGTGCTGATTCCTCCCTTATGTAGTGTGCTTGGAAGACTACACATTGTACATAGAAAAGTGAAGTGATGTCCTTTGTTGCTGAATTATGCAATCTTTTTGGTCCATGCAACAGAAGGGTAGTTGTAGACAGTAGGTAATTATGCATCACCAACATGACAGTATCCTTGTTTTGTTGCGAGGTTTACTCTTCTACAGCAAGATGAAAGTATAAAGGATAATGGTTTTTCACAAGCTACCCCAGCTCAGTGAGGCATTTGAGATCCCCAGTGATCCAGTTTAGAGACCAAATCCAGCTGGTATCTGCCTGGGTGTGTGGGGCCAGAAGTGGTTTGTTTTCCACATAGGTGGCATTTGGGTGATATAATTCTGTTGACATACAGGCTGGCATCACTGAGCCTGGGGGAATCAGTACCATGCTGAGCAGCAGGTCCAGTAGTTCCTTCAGAACATCTAAAGGTCCTTTCTGTGAAATGTTTACATATTTAAAGTGTTCTTAACATTTTTTCCTGAATAAAGCTCAATCCAATGCAGTCATGCTAAGAGGAATCTAATTATTTTACTGGACATTGGCTCAGGCCCAGCAGTCTTAACTAACTGACTTCATTCTTCAAAGCGTCTGACGAAGTGGGATTTTCTCCCATGAAAGCTCATGCGATAAATAAATCTGTTAGTCTTTAAACGTGCCACCAGACTCTGTTGTCTTTCTACAATAGACTAACACAGCTACCCCTTTGGAATTTGACTTCATTTGCCCTTTCATCTTATTTTTGGACGTGAAACTATTTTAAGAAAATATATTTGTTCATAAATCACAGTGGTCACCATTAAAAGGTTAATATACACCTGTGAAGGTTAACTCATCGCTGAAGCACCTCCTGCTGACTGTCACAGGGATTAATTGTGCTAGCTGGTGCACCCTCTCCTGGTAGCATCTCACCCATTGTAGTCACCATATGCAGATCCACCTCAGTTCAAGTACTGCAACATCTTTTTCATGATTCAGACATCTGGTCATACTAAAGACACAGTACTCTCCCCTCAAGTTCTCAGCAGCAACTGACTGCCTCTGTCCCTGAAGCTCTTTTTATATGGGTCAGCCAGACCCTGATTGACTGCTCTTCACAGCCTCTATTGTATTGGCTGCTCCCTGTGCACTCTCCTGATGTTGCATTTAACCAGACACCCCATCAAAGCACCAAATTTTATCATGCTTGACTATGAGACACATGATTAGATCTATACCAAATAGGAAGTAACACTGTGATATTTCAGGTACTACTGTGCAATAAACCAGAAAATGTTCATATTTTAATGGAAATCACTACATTGTGAATGCCTGGCTCACAAAAAGTACACACTACTTTAAAAAGAGGTACATTATAGAGAAAGATGGAGAAAAATATCCTTAAGCATACTGTGAAAGAAAAATGTAACTGAATATAAAATACAAAGTTATATAGTTCACAATAGAAAAGGAATCTGTACAAGTATTACATGCAGCTAAAAAAAGATTCCTAATTGTGTTGTGGCTTCAGTAATACCCCCTTTTAAGTTTCTTTTTAATGGCTATGTGTATTCATGCTAATGGAGGTAGCAGACATTTGTGTCTGACAGATTTTCAATGGCAGAATAAAAAACCCCATAATTTTGCAGTTTATTTATAATTTATATTATTTGCATTCAGTGCACAAGTATGTACTATGTGTTCTTTATAGTCAAACATTATATTTTTATATTATGATCTATGTGAGAAAAAAGTATTAGACCTATGGCTGGAATGACAATTTTATTGTGCATGTTTCTGACTACTATTTTTTTTTTTAAATGTTGGCTTATATTGTAATATGTATGACGACAACAAGCTATCTGTGGCCAGTTGCCATTAGTTTAATTGATTTCTGGTGTTGGTGGTTCCAGTTATTTAAACCCACTGCTTCTTTCTTTTAATTTTACATGCATGGCTGCTGCTTACAATGAGCCTTCAGTAGTTCTTTATGCATCTATGAAATATACCTATAATTTTCTTTTTACTTTTATAAAAAATGGAAGTCAAACTAGAAGAGCATAGTGGGTGATAAATTGACATTTTTCATTACTAAGGAATGTAGGCTATTTTCTCTACTATATATTTAGCTGTTTTTTTCTTTGAACTTTTGCACTTCAATCAAAGTGTAATTTTGCACAAAATTGTTTCTTAACTTTTATAGGAAGCTCAGCTAGGTTTTTTTTTCATTTCCACTGGAACTAACTGTATAAAAAAGGTACCCGCAGAAAAGACCTCACAGTCAGATTTTGTCCACAGCACCAATCACAATCAAACCCAAAGGAGGTTTGCACATATGATAGGCTGGGCTCCAAATGCTTAATTAATTGATCAAATAGTAAATAATTCTATATAACAGATACAATATTTGCTACTAAATTACATATACAGCCACATCAGCATTAGTTTATGCTGATTCTGCTTTCACACCCCTTCTTAGGATTGTAGCCGCGGAAGGTGATAGGAATCCCTTGGAACACAATTCTTAAGGAAGAATGCTGCTGTAGTGGAACACTGAGTGGAGTGGGAGCATGGCAGTGCTACATAAATACTCCCACCCGCCACAGATGACATAAGAGTCACAGACTTTCCCAGTGATCTAGAACTATCAATCTAGGCACTCTGTCTATTTAGTGGTGGCAACAAATCCCATCCTATCTAGTGGGCATTTTGGCTCAAATTATTAGTCTTGTAATTTGTAGAGAATTTCTTTGCCCCTATGTAGGTTTCTGGTCCCTTTGCACATATGAATTTATAGACAGTCAAGCCTTTTTTTTTCCTCAGCAGCTTGCTTTCATCCATGTTATGTTGGTTTCTGAAAACACAGCCTAGGCTGTAGAGCCATCAGTGATGGAAAAGCCATCCATAGCAGTATAACAGTGGTTCGAGACACCTACAGATGCCTGCTTTGAGAACACCAAAATAGAATACAGATGTGACCAGATATACCATAGGGTTGTGGTGATTAAACACAGCCCCAAATATCCTCTGCTACCAAGGTTTCTATTAAGCCTTAATTACAAAGCAGAACTGTCCACCCCAAAAGAAATCCCACTGTTAGCATACGAGCACAACCCCTTGCTCCAGCAGGCTTGATTCAAGCTCAATACTTTCTCTTTTTCATGACATTTACATTGTCAAGTGTCAAAGTCTGCCACCACTTTATCCAGGGCCCAGGAACCTTGTATTAAGTAGTAAAATCTGCTTCTTCAGATGTTCTACTGTTTCCTTTATCGATTTCCTACATTCAAGACCCCTTAAGCTGCTTTCTCATAACTTATACTTAACATAACCTCCCTTTACTTCTCTCCCTAAGAAAGTCATGCCTTCTCTATAGCCTCCTCCCTTTGAAGTTCCATCAACTTTCTTGATGCCTGGTGATCCTACCTAGCTCCACTCACTCACTCACTCACTCACTCACTCACTCACTCACTCACTCACTCAC
>ML685807.1:6835040-6862600 GCA_007922175.1 Pelusios castaneus
ATGGTAGACATGCTGGAGGGCAGGGACAGGATCCAGGGAGACTTAGACAAATTGGAACACTGGGCCAAAAGAAACCTCATGAGGTTCAACAAGGACAAGTGCAAAGTCCTCCACTTAGGACAGAAAATCCCATGCACTGCTACAGGCTGGGGACCGATTGGCTAAGTAGCAGCACTGTAGAAAAGGACTTGAGGGCTATGGTGGTCGAGAAGCTGGATATGTGTCAACAGTGTGCTCTTGTTGCCAAAAAGGCCAATGGCATATACATCAGTAGGAGTGTTGCCAGCAGATCTGTTCAGCACTGGTGAGACTGCATCTGGAATACTGTGTCCAGTTTTGGGCTCCCCACTACAGAAAGGATGTGGACAAATTAGAAAGAGTCCAGCGGAGGGCAACGGAAATTATTAGGGGGCTGGGGCACATGACTTACGAGGAGGGACTGAAGGAACTAGGCTTATGTAGTCTATAGAACAGAAGACTGAGGGGGGATTTGATAGCAACCTTCAACTACTTGAAGGGGTGCTCCAAAGAGGAGGGAGCTAGGCTGTTCTCAATGGTAACAGAGGACAGAACAAGAAGCAATGGTTTCAAACTGTAGCTGGGGAGGTTGAGGTTGGATATTAGGAAAAACTTTCTCACTAGCAGGGTGGTGAAGCATTAGAATGGGTTACCTAGGAAGGTGGTGGAATCGCCATCTTTGGAAACATTTAAGTCCCGGTTAGACAAAACCCTGGCTGGGATAATTTAGTGGGAGTAGTCCTGCTTTTAGCAAGGTGTTGAACTAGATGACCTCATGAGATCCCTTCCAACATTAAGATTCTATGATTACTTGTAATTATATGTAATCTTTTTTTCTATAGTTAATAAACATTTTTTTTTAAATCTAAACCAATATGTATTTGGACTGATGTGTTTGGGAACCTTGATTTGTAGGTTCTGTGCATACCATTTTCTATTAATAACATGACAGACTTTCTATGAGCTTATACTTCACAAAAGGAAAGAACTGGGCACTACAAGATGCACATTTCTGAAGCTAAGCCTGGCACTTGGAATTTGTGGGTGTCACTTGTAGTGCAATTCATGAGTGGTTATCTATAACACTCATACAATTCAGCTGGGAATGATTTTGCATACTAGGGGTTGCATGTGAGCAGGAGCAGAAGTTGTTTCTCTCACAGCAAAACAGTGTAAATAAATTATACCCCAAGACTGCAGATTTTAGCAGACACAACTGTCCATCTGTCCAAATTGTACTTGGGGAATATCACAGTGGGCCAAAGAGGTTTCCACAGTTTCAGGTGTTGTTCAGTTATGCTATCCATAGCTTGTCAGATGGGCAGTTCTGTGTAGTCTTTGGTGCATTTAAACACTTGTGCTGTGACTATATCTCAATGGATAACTGGAGGTTTTGTGTTTGCTAATTCAGAAAGTCGTGGTAGAGGATATACTGTTTCGCATGGTCTGATTCAGATGCCTATTCACAAGTTGGGCACTGCATGTTTTTTGCTCCCACACTCTTAGCAGGTACAGACTTCACTCCCTAATTCACCAGTCAGAACAGCTGAGACAGCACAGAGCTGGGGGGACAGGGAGAATAATTATAGGCTACTGGTATAAAGCAGTAGCAAATTATTACCACAGAGCAAGGGGCCAGCAGGAAAGTAATTGTTCCTTCCATGCACTGTTCCTGTGCCATGATGCTGCCCATTATACTGCCTCCTTTTTTGAGTCCAAAGTCAAATCTACTTCAGAATTGGTAGGGTGCCTGTGTGCAGTTCACAGTTTGCAATGAGCACGAAGTGTCGGATGCATTGATTCCAACGGAGTTATACTGGTATGATCATGACCGTTGAGCTTAGCCTGACATTAGAGTAACTTCTTTCATTTCCAAAAACCCATCTGATTTTCAAAAATTATGCTGTTTGAGGAGCTGAATGAGCACACTACAAAAACATGTTATTTAAAAGCCGAATAAAATAATCAATGCAGACCAGCAAAGCTGGCCCGGTTCAGAAGTCCTGTTTTTTCTAACAGCAAAACTAAAGGAGAAATGTTCCAAAGGGGTAGCCATGTTAGTATAGTTCAACAAAACAAAGAAGAAGTCCTGTGGCACTTTTAATGACTCATGAATTTATCGCATGAGCTTTCATGGGATTTTCATCTGTCGAAGTGGGATTTTCTCCCACGAAAGCTCATGAGATAAACAAATTTGTTAGTTTTTAAAAGTGCCACAGGACTCCTTGTTTGTTTTAAAGTAGAAATGACACGCCTTCTGCATGCACTGGATTAATAATGATTAGAGACAGCTGTTGTTCCCCACCCCCAAAATAGAAAATAGAATGAGGATATCTTTTTGACAATCAAAGCTTAAAATAAACTTGCACAGTAAGAAGGCAGAGACAAAAGGTGGTAAACTACAGCTATTAGGAAGCTTGCAAAAGTCTCATGCTTGCCCAATTACAAGATAGTGTTGCTGTGAATGAGATTAAATCAATAAAGAGAAAGGGGAGAGAACAAACATGGACTACATTTATTTCTGTCTCTATTGATGCCTGCATGCATAAAGCACCAGCGAGGTCATTCCCCATGCTCAACCACTTCTTACCAAATATATATATAATTTAAAGAGCAGGAATACATTTAATCCCTTTTTGCCAAAGCCACTTTATTTAGAAAGTTGTTTACCTTTCCGCAAAGCCTCATTACCCATAAAAAACAAAGAATGAAGTTGATTAATGTGCTCTAAGTGTGATGTTCAAATTGTAATTTTCACATGCATAAACGGATGCTTCTGCTGGATTTTGTTCGATAATTCACAATGTGAGCACCATCCAAACCACTAATCGTTTTTTTTTTTTTATGAAGACAACTGCAGAAGATTCTTTAGGAATACTAATTTTCAATAGTGCCTTCACTTACCAAGGCCTTGGGGCCTTTCTCAAGCATGATCTCATCTCTGAGGAAACTCGGCTCCTGGGCTACCGAATTGCTTTTTACAGGGTAACTAAAGAAGAAAAGCAATAACCACAAAATCAAGTGGATGGATTTAAGAGAAGAGAGGGACTATGAATCAGGATTGAGATAGTTTATCTTCTCCCTCTCTGTTTTTTTTTTTTTTTTTTTTGGGGGGGGGGGGGGAGAGTTGGCATTGTCAGTCTGCTGAACTTGCAGAAAAAAGGAAGCTAAACAAATGTACCATTTCTCCAATCCTGTATATTTTGCAGTATGGTGACATTAATACAAATTAACTGTAACACACCATTTTACTAGTCATTTTGTTCTAATGCTCATTTCATGCAAAAAATAGCAGGGTAATCATGTGTCCTGTAATAGGAAACAGAAAAGACAAGTGGATTAATGCTCTGGCCTATCATGTATGAAGAACCACATTTAAATCAAAAGCAATAATATCATGCTATGTCATGTTTTTTGAATTGCCTCAGTTTCTCACAGCAACACTTAAGCTGGTTGAATGGCAGCATTAGTTGCTGTTAATTTGGAATTTTCATGCTCGGGTGCCAGTATTAATGTTTTATGCCAGTGTAAATGTTAAGCAACCAATCGAAAGGTCTAAATATATTAATATTCCGCCTCTGCGCATAGGTATTAAGAGATTAGACTAATTTTTTGCTGTATCAAAAAACTCCCCCTTTCATGGAAAACTGTGAAATTATATTTCCTGTTGTAAGGAAGACTTATTTTCGTGAAATACTTTGCTTTATATGACCAGTATACAAATATGCCTTTACCTTTGATGTCAAAAAGACTAGAAAGAAATAGCATATGAGTACCTAACACAAATTTAATTTCTAAGTGATAAGTTTGCATCAGTATTGTTTCAAAACCAGTCTAAGAATAGTTGCAATACTCCCAGATGCCCCAGAAATTGATAATAATCTTTTTGTAAAGGAACTGTCCAGCATTCAAGAAGCACTCTTTACTCACAGTATAGTAGCCTGGGAACATGCTGCTTTATTCAACAATATATAAATAGGGATGCAGGACGAGGAGGGAAACCACACACACTAAAGAGGAGGCAAGTAACGGAGAGGTATAGCATGGTTCCTATCCATAATATTTTGAGTAACTCAGCTGGAATATACCCCTATATTCACACCCTACATGCTATTGCATTAATCCATGTACAAAGAATACCTTGTAAAATATCATTTGAAAAAATAGGGTGCATCTACACTTGTAAATTAAGTCGATTTAAGCTTGCTTAAGTCGACTTAATTTACCCTCGTTTACACTACAGTTTCCTTAAGTCGACTTAAGCAAGACTTAAGGAAAATAAAGTTGACGTAAGGAAAATTAACTCGACTTTATAAAACCTCAATTTAATTCGACTTAGGGCTAAAGTCGACTTTTTCAAGTCGACTTAAGCCAGTGTAGACATGTGGTAGCCCTAAGTCGACTTAGGGCTACCCCAGTACTGCATCACTGTCCTCCCTGCCGGGGGGGAGCACAGGGGGAGCCTGACATGCCTCCCCACAGGGCAGGGCAGAGCCCTGCCCACCCTGCCCCTATGCCCTGCCATGGTCCATGTTCCCCTTTGCCCCATTGTACCTATGTAAAATGGGGCAATGGCTGAGCCCCTGGCACTAGGCAAGGAGTGCCCCCGTGGACCTGCCCTAAGTCCCCCTAGCCTCTAGAAGTCGACCTAGGCTTCCAGTGTGGATGCTCTAGGTCGACTTTGTAAGTTCCCCCCAAAGTCGACTTAAAATTTAGGTGTAGACTCACTAAGTTGACTTAACTAAGTCGACTTAGCTAAAGTCGACCTAAATTTTCAACTGTAGACATAGGCCCAATTTGCTGGTTAGTGACCTGATAAAATATGTGTGACTACATTGTGTGGTTAACTCATGTTCCAAACCCGACAACCCTAGCCATGCAGAAGTCAGGATAGTCTTAAACAAAGGAAGGAATGTGTACTTGCCTTAATTTATATTTAAGCAGTAAACAGAGTCACCAAGCAAAAGGGAAACAAAAGAAGTTCAAACCAGTGAAAAAGCACAGTAGGGAATATCCTTCCAGCTAGATCTTTTGACTCTTGGTTCTCTGCTGGAAATGTTTTTCAAGAGAGGGACTGAAACCATAAAAAAGAAGGACAAACAGCCCTCTAAAGGCACCCTATGTTGATCTCCTTATCCACCTCATTCTCCATACCTGAGAAGACAAAAGAAAAGATGTGCTGGACTTTGGAGGAGGAGCCCTGACCTGAAAATAAGATAGCTTTTTTTAAAAGTAGATATCAGGAAGCACCTCATTTTTGTTTTTTCTTGTAACCGTTTCTGATTTTTATGCCATATTACTCGTACTCCCTTCCAGTCTACTTCTTTGTAGTGAAGAAACTTGGTATATTGTTGTATCTAACCAGTGTGTTTAAACTGAAGTGTTTGGGTAATCCTATTTGACAAAATAAACTGACATATTATTCCATTAAAGGAACAACAGATTTAATATATTTGTCCTGGCCAGGAGAGAACAAGGCAGTATATGGCTTGCATGCTAGAAGGTTGTTTGTGAGCAGACCAGATGGGAGCTACTACAGCAAGGCATTGTAAGGCACTTAAGGTTGCAGGGAAGGGGTGACACAGCCTCCCACTTGTCTGGATTCTGCCCCAATATGTTACATCAATTAAGCCCTTGATATCTAAGTATAACCATAGCTCAGTTGTGTTTTGAACGCTTAGTGCCTGTACAATGGCTGTGACCTTGTCTGCCACAAGTGAATCCCTTTCTTGTCTAGCCTCTTGCCTAGGGACACCATATCTGGTCTCATAAGAAGGCATTTACTTTGTTTTAAGTGAAGTCCTGCTGCCTCAGATATTTGAAGAGCCAGTGCTCATAGATGTTCATTATCACATCTTCCTATGACTGAGATAGCGTCAATTCTCATTAACTTATAAAGAATGTTCAAGAAACTTTCCAAGGCCCTTTCCAAGGTTATGACAACATAACTCTCAACTATACTTGTAGAGCCTCTTGTGAATGTTTATAGTGGTAAATTTCTTACTGTCCTCCTCCACCCTCATCTGCTGGTATGTCTGTGACATGTCCAGCTAACTAAATTTTGTACCCTCATGCAACTACCAGCAAATCCTCTGTCCACAGAAGAGGTAATTGTCTAATGTGGACATCTGATTCACTATAACTGTATTGTCCCTGTGGAAACACATGATCTTAACAGGTTTAACCTTGGGCACTATGGCTATGTCTACATTTGAAAAGTTAGGTCGACTCTGTTAAGTTGACTTAGCAAGGTCGACTTTAAGTTGACGTCGTTAAGTTGATTTAACAGAATGGCTACCCTTTAAGTCAACTTAAGTCGAGCTATGGCTATGTCTACATTTGAAAAGTTAGGTCGACTCTGTTAAGTTGACTTAGCAAGGTCGACTTTAAGTTGACATCGTTAAGTTGATTTAACAGAATGGCTACCCTTTAAGTCAACTTAAGTCGAGCTTGTTAAGTCGACTTAACAGTAGACATAGCTGTCCCGCTTTAATGAGGTCTACTTAGTGCTATTCCCCAGCCACACTGGCTTTAAGTCGACTTAAGGCTTAAGTCGACCTTCAGAGGAGGTGTTATTAAGTTGGCTTAAGGTGTTATTAAGTCAACTTAAGGAAGCGCTTAAGTTGACTTCATAAAAGCCCAGTGGAGACGCAGCTTTGTGTAGGTCAACTTAAGCATCCTTAAGTCGACCTAAGTTACCAGTGTAGATGCACCACATAGATATAGCCCATTTAAAAAACTGTACTGGTGAAATGATGCCCTCATTTTCCCATCTTTTCTCCACAGGCATCAGGAACTGATTTTGCTTAAAGTATTTTGGCTTGATCCTCCCCTGGATATAAATTCTGGGTTTTTACACTCTCCAAGGTCCCTGGAGCAAATCAGTCCCATAGCCTGCTTGTCTAGTGGTCAGACAGCACCTTCATGGTACTTTTTTCCAGTTTGCTTGTTCTGGAGGGTGTCTTGCCAGGTGGTGAATGTGTGTCCTCAATCTCTTGCATGTGTCGCCTCTTGGGGGTTCTGTCACAACAGATGGGAGGAGGTGGAGCATGGGAAGAAAACCTGGGCCCTCCACATCACTGGATCATGACACAGGGCCCTAATGGGATGTTACAGTGTCCAGACCACCCACTGAGCCACCCCAAGTTACACTCCCTTCAGTTACTTCTTAATGAGCTGTAGCCCCTCCATTGGGGGTGTGTGTGTGTGTGTGTGTGTGTGTGTGTGTGTGTGTGTGTGTGTGTGTGTGTGTGTGTGTGTGTGCAAACACAGCCATAGTAGCATCAGCTTTGTCTGCTAGGGGGACAATGTTCTGCTCTTCAGGGCCTCTTATTGGTTCCTAGCTCCCAAAATGGGAGTGAGGAATATGAATCACCACTCTGTCCACAGCTCCCAGCATCAGCCTAACTTCCAAGTTCATTCTCTAACTCCTTCCCATATCAGAGCCCCTTTTAAATTGTCCCTCCATGCCCTGCAGCTGTTGAGATGCAAGACATCCTGATCCAATACTGCTCCATGCTTTTCTCTGATTTTGTGGGGACATAAACCCCATCATAGACCTTAGTCTTTAAAAATATCTAGGTTTACAGGTAGGACTTCCTAAGTCTCAGACTTGGGGTTTGCTGGGTTTGAAAATTTCCTCCCAATTCAGTTTTCATTCTTGGAATTTATTTTGGCTTAACAGATTTTTTGACTTTGACCGCAGATCACTAGGTCTGGTAACTTTTTCTTTTGTCTTTTATATTTTACAGAGACAAATTCAGAACCTACCACCTGGATAGGTTCTCCAGTGGAGGTTCACAGCATCACTCCTGTATTTTCTATTGAGCTCAGTCCTCCTTTTGCACTACTGATATGTATAGTCACTGATCACAGTAATAGCCTCTCTATCAACTTCAATTTATACTGACTGTTTAACGTCACTGTTACTTTGCAAACTACCATTTTTTGTCCTTTTAGATAATAGCTTCCTTTGTGTCTTCCTTCACCTCTGCTCTGTTCCTTTTTGTCTGCTTTTTGGGAATCTACCCTCCTGGGCATGAAATTCTTCCTGATAGTGACCTATGCATTTTTTTTGACTAATTGTCCAATCTTGAAGAATTTATGACACTTGGATATTCTAAATTTAAGAACAATGAAAAGTGAGCTCCTTTGCAGTGGAAATGTGCCCCAGGAGCCTATCCCTGGCAACTGGCTTTTCATTTTGTTAATTGCTTCAGTCTGATTGTCCCTGCATTCTAAGTGCAAATCCTGTAATCTTTTCACTTCTGCTTGCATTACTGTTTGTAATTCTCCCACCTTGGACCAGGTTAAGTTCCCCTCTGCCAGCAATTGTATTTGAATTCTCTCACTATTAATAGCAGAGACAAATCTGTCCAATCACAATTTGAAAATAGAACTGGTGGCACCCACGAATTCTCTGTCTTGGAAAATTGTCTCTCGAAGCATTGCTCTAATTTGAATCTCTTCCCTTATGTCCGGCCATGTCGTCTACATATCACACATCCCCTCAACTTGTTGCCTACATTCTTCCCTTCTTAGTGAATACTAATTCATGTACTCCACACTAGAAAACCACTGCAACACTACTTTTTTTTTGTGTGTGTCAAGTATATTTGGGATCCTTTTTGTGGGGAATGAATCATATTGATAGGATTATGCATATAGGCTGGGATTTTCCAAAGAGCCTAAGGAAGTAATGTATTAGGCTTCCTTGAAATTGTTTGTTTAGCCATATTGTTTGTTTAGTGCAAAGAACAATCCTACATCTACAGGAAATGAACTGGATGATCTAGCAGGGATCTCTCCCTAGCTTCTATAATTCAATGATTCTATATGATATTTGTATAAGTGAATCCAGGAAAGAAAAATGGGAAGAAGATTGCAGTTTACTGTTGAATGGCGGGGACGTACACTAAAATAGCTGACAGAGAAATCAAGAGAAGAGGATTCTGTTAAAATTAGGAGCACATGAAGTGCAATAAATGTAACTGACTAGCTGGAGAAAGCGTAAAAGCATCACTTAGGCTGACTACTAAACTGTAAAAGTGGTACACTGTTTATGTAAAACTGCCTATTTAAGACAAATGAAATGCCAAAGCAACTATCTTTACATGCATGGGAATGTCAGTCTTCAGCCTGGAAAAAAAACCCTTGTAATATTGCATGTTACTTGTGGTAATAACAGCAGTTCAGGATGAATGGAGAGAAAGGAGAGGATGCTGTTGGGTCTTAAATAATTCAATGATATTCTAAAGACGGGTAGCAGGAGTGGTACTGGGGACAAGAACAGAAGGCAAGAAAAGGACAGAAAGTCTTAGGAGTCAGGAATGTTTAGGAAACATGAACATGTTGATGCTAGAGAGATCAACTCACCTGAGTTCTGCCAATTTCTTCATATTTCAGATATGTAAACAACTGCAAAAGTTTAGGCAGAAATTGATCAGTAGATCTAATAATGTAGCCCTACTACTGTTGCTATGGGACAAAGGCAAAATAATGACTGGGAGGTAAAAAGGAGAGAAAGGAAAAAAAGGGGAAGAGAAAGTGAGGAGCAGGGCACAAAATTCCCTCTTTTGAGTAGTAATTTTATAGTTATCTCTCAGCTTCTAGGAGCCCTAACTTGTTCTTTTGCATCCAGAAAAATATTTCTCAAATATTGGCAGCTGTAGAAAACTTATATATTCTACCCCCCTTTGATTCTACTTGATATTGACCTCTGAACTAGATTGAACGTCCTCCACAACACCCAGAAATAATGGTTGCCCCTTTGTTCCCTAAGTTTCATAGACTTACCAAGCATAAAAGCAAAATTATGGAGTCAGGTACTTTTTGGTAGCATAAATAAAATTTGAATTGGAAGACATTATTTTGGAAATCTGGGCTATTTGTAAACATTTATATATATTAGAGAACACAATTGACATTAACCAAGAACATAAAATAAATGGAGTATATCAAAATGAAGGTGACTAATATTGTAAGGGAAAAAAATTACTCCTTGTTTTGATGCACAGTTTCTTTTTAAAGCTTGTGTTGGTGGTGTTCAACTCCAGAAAACCTAGTAAGACTTCAAATCTTCCTCATTTGAAACTAATAAGATGTGGACAAATGGATTTAATTTACCTCCTGATATATGTCTAACTGAAATCTTATCTGTAGACCAAAAAGACCCATGGGTATTTAGAAAGAGGAAGAGGTGAAAGCTTATAGGCCTGCCTGACATTACATAACATTCTAAATGGAAGATTTTGGATTTGAGTAGCAAATAAAGGGTTACATGAAGGCCAGCTAGGCTGGCTATATTTGCAGTGTAGCATCCCATGACCGGAAGTTGTAAAGCCTTACAGTTCTAAATACTGGTTGGTAACAAAGTTTCTTGCTAAATTTTGTTTTTGAAAGCCAAAGGAACACTGAGAGCAATTGATAAGAATTGTTTATTGAGATTGTAACACAAAAGAATAACACTGTGCCATCTTGAGAAATTTCCCAAGATTGTAAATGCAGAGTAAAGAATCTCCCCTGTCTTCTTCAGAATGTATGAGTTAATTTTAAAAAAAAAAAAAGAAAGAAAGAAAAACTAACGTGTTAATTTGTCTAATTGAAAATGAATATAAATAGAGGTTAAAAAGTAATAAAGGGCTGCAAGGGGGAAGATGTACTGGTTCTCAAACAATGAGGAACCATATGGCTGAAGAATGTAAGAAAAATTAACAACAAAGAACAGAGGAGGCAACATCCCCTTTCCCCAGAGACATGGCATGATGATAAAGTTTGGAACAGGAACAGAACAGTAAAAACATTGTGTTTGTTACATCTGTGAGAGATAGATCATCACATCAAACTTCGGAATGACATGACATAGCAGTTTTCATAGACTAGCATGTAGTTTGGACCCTATAAACCAGGTGAAGAAAATGGGAGACTATGGGTTTGTTCTGCAACTACAAGGAGCATCATGTCACAACCAATTGGACCCCGCTCCACCCTCGAGCTCACCCACCTGGCCAGTGGTTTGATTCGAGAAACGCTGAGACTGGTAACTATCTCCCTCCTGCAGAACTCTCTGGGTGTGTCTACATTTATAAATTAAGTCGACTTAAGCAGGGGTCCGGACAAGAAGTGAGCACACTCCAGCTGACAGCGGAAATCCCGGGGTTTCCTCTGTCAGTGGGGCTCCCTTCTCCCTGGGACCCAATTGTCCTGGGCAGAAGAGAGCCCACTCTCCTTTCTCCCCGGGACCTGAGCGCTCCCAGGGAGAAGGGAGCCGGGAGAAGCGCCTGCTGCTTCTCAGTCCCGGCAGAGACAGCCGTGCGCCAGCTGGCTCTGCTGGAATGAGCCGTGAGTGGCTTCTCAGTCCCAGGACAGCCAGCCTTGCAGGGCTGGCTCTCCTGGGACGAGCAACCCAGCTTCTTGTCCCAGGGTCACCCAGCTGTCTCTCGCTGGGACAGGCCGCCAGTGGCTTCTCAGTCACGTGAAGAGCCAGACTTGCAGATCTGGCACTCCCGGGACAAGTCGCCTGGCTTCTTGTCCCGGCGAGAGCCATCAACAAGCCGCCAGTGGCTTCCTGGTCTGGGGAGAGCCAACCCTGCCAGGCTGGCTCTCCCTCCACCTATTAAGTTGACTTAGAGAGTCTAGTGTAGACTCTCTAAGTCGACTTAATAAGGTCAACGTAAAGTCGACTTAAGAAAGTCGACCTAACTTTGTGAGTGTAGACATAGTGTGTGTGTGTGTGTGTGTGTGTGTGTGTGTGTGTGTGTGTGTGTGTGTGTGTGTGTAAAAATGCAATGCATATGCTTTAGCACGCCTTTTGGATCCTTGTATTCACAATAAACGTGACGAAGTGCCTTATCCCCCTGAACAAGATCTCGTTCATTTACTAAGATCTGTGTTCCTTTAGAGTCATCTCTTCTTTTTTTTTAAGAACTAGATCCAACTATGTAGATTCCTCTGTTAACCATCCTCTGTGATAGCTAGGGTTGTAATTCAGTAAGAGGTCACTTTGAGTCAATATATTTGCTTATCATCTGCCTTTTACTCTTGAATGTTTTACAAATATATGTGCACAGAGAACAATTGTTTTCATTAACAAAATTATATTTATGAATCTTTTAGGTGACAGCAATATCCATAATACATACTTACGTATAGTATAAAACTATGTAACAAGCTCTTCTTATGCAGATCAAGACTGAGATGCAATCATCCTTCTTATTTGTAGCCTGCTCCATTCTTAAGCAGAAACTTTTTGTTACCATGTATCATATTTTGGGGGTATTTTATTTTGTGATATAGGCAAATGTCTACCCTGAGTGACCATTTCATTCGTGAGGCTAAACTTACCCATATATAGTCAAAATCAGGGTCCATTATACCACAAAATTTGCAATGAGATGCATAGATGGTTGAGAATAAATTCATACTGATTTAGTTGTATAACATTTTAAAGGCCCCATCCTTTTCCTTCTCCGACCTTCCACAAAGAGAGATTAGAAGTGTGATGGGTATCTTGGTTAGTGACAAGGAAAACACACACATTGTCTGACTCTTACTAGGTGGCTTGTAACAGACGTACAGATTACAGCTGGCTAACCTTTTGTATGGAGGAACCCCTGTGTCAAAGAGCCACCATTGTCTGGGAACCACTGGAGGAAGTTTACTGAGGCCAAACCCAAAGTAGATGCATAAAGCTTGCAGGCAGATGACCTATGGATCCACTAGATTTGGGTCTTCCACTTTCTGTGTAGGAACATGCTATGTCGTGGTTAGGTTTGTTTAAAAAATGAGATAGAGGTCTGATAAAGGGAATACAGGACCGTGGGAGTTACTAAAGGGAAGGTCACAGCTTGTCTATCTGCCCTGCCATGATCAGCATGGCAGAGGTGAATCTTGAGAAATAGATATAAGATAAGGAGTGGCTTTACTGGTTTTATCAGGGAGCTTTTCCCCATGCATGAGGCAGCCTAGGAGAAAGCACAGAGGGTATGTCCACACTGGAGGCTTAGGTCGACTTAAGGATGGTTAAGTCAACCTACAGACCACTGTATCCACACTGGGCGCTTATTCAGCTGACTTAAGCACTTTTTTAAGTTGACTTAATAACACCGCTTAAGATTGACCTAAAGCTTAAGTCGACCTTATTAAGTCGACTTCAGCCGATATAGATGGGGAATAGCCCTTAAGTCGACCTAATTGGCCTCCAGCCCCCTCACAGAGTTCCTGGTCACTCCTCTGTCGACCTAGCACCTGCCAGTGTGGACGCAGGGCTGTAGAGTCTCTAAATCGACTTAACAAGGTCGACTTTAAGTCGGCCTTGGTTAAGTCGACTTAACAGAGCCTCCAGTGTAGGCCTACCCAGAGATATTTGAAGGGGAAATTGGGCAGGGCCATGAATGTTGACAAAGCAAAGATGAGGAGTTGGACTGAGGCTACAGATTGACCTTGAGATGGGAGGTGGTGTGGAGGAGCGAGTCTTCTGGAAGGAACTGTATTAATTATTTAATATTAAAACCATTAGAAAGGTGTGGCAGAGATAAAGTCTGACAGCAAGAGAAAGAAAGTTAACAGAAAGCCCAGGTTAAGGCAAACAAATAAACAAAAACCCCAGCTTTTTCAACCAAAGAGCAACTGTCTCTTTGGCTCTATTTATTTATTTATTTCAGCTTAATGTGAATTCACAAACAGACAGATCAACTCTATTATCTCTTTAGTCTCGTTTTCTAGTCAACAATCCTCTCTCTTTCTGTCTCATGAGAGTAACAAGATCCTTTTATCTAGACTTAGCTTCACCTAATTGCTTGAGCTGAGAAAGACATTCTAAGCTGGATCTAACTCTCCATACGTCCTATCTTTCCAAATAAAAACAAACTACTGTCTGTCTCAGGGTCACCAGGCACCATTTGCTTTACTTTTAGTGTTAATGAGGGAGACACACACGAGAAAGTGCAATATATATATATTGTAAGTGTCTCTAATAGTTCATTTATCGGTCTCCTAATTTTTTAAATTTTACCTATAGACATCAAGGGTATGTCTACACTTGAAAAGCTAAGTCAACTTAGAGAATCTACACTAGAAACTTAAGTCAACTGTCCCACACTGGCAGGTGCTAGATCAACAGAGATCTGCAGCTCGGGGGACCCATGGCTGCAGAACAGGGAGCCACGGCTCCCAGGGAGAAGGAAGCTGTGGCTCGGGGGAGATCTGCAGCTCCATGAGAGAAAGAAGCCTCAGTTCCCCTGGAGAAGGGAACCTCAGCTCAGGGGAGAGCCGCAGCTCACTTTTCTCGGGGAGCCATGGCTCTCCCCCAAGCTATGGGTCCCTTGTCCCGGGGAGCTGTGTCCCCTGGGGAGCCGTGTCTCCCTTCTCCCAGGGAGCCGTGGCTCCCTTCTTCCTAGGAGTCACATCTCCCTTCTCGGCAGGGAGGCACAGCTCCCTTCTCCCCAGTCCATCCCCTTTAGGTCGACTTAGGGAATTAGGTCGACGTAGGGCATCCACACCAGCTTTAGGTTGACATAACAGGTTGAATTAAGCATTAACTCAACCTAAAGAGTGGTAGTTATTAAGTCAACTTAAGGAAGTGCTTAAGTTGACTTAATGAAAGTCAGGTGTGGACGTAGCGTTCTGCAGGTCAACTTAAGTTGACCTTAGTTGCTAGTGTAGATATACTCCAAGTAATGCAGAACACTGTTACTAGAATGCTGTTATTATTATGTATCCGATTGCTTTACCTAATTCTTAAAGAATTACAATAGTTTTCTGTCACGCATTCCCCACATGTTGATTTGTAAAGACTTACTGTTTGGTTTTACTATACTGAAATATGGCAGGCAAGTCAGTTACCAAGTGGGTTTACTCACCACTTGGTGTACCCAGGTCCTGCAGAATCTACACATGCTGAACTCAGTGGGAGTTCTGCACATGGAAGGCTTAAACAACTGAGCCCTTGCTTGTTTGCAAAGATGCAACAGTGAGTTTGTGTGTTTTCATGTAAAGTCCCTCTATAAAAAGGAGCCCATGTAAACTATCCAGAAACCTGTCCAGCAATTCTCAAACTGGAATCCACAGACCCCATGGGATCCTTAGAAACTGCATCGGGGGACACAAAATCTTTAAAAAATATTAAAGAACGATCTCACCTCATGTCTGTATTGCCTAAGGATTCAAACTGACAAATCCACTATTTCTTTTTTACACAACATATTTCATGGTACACGAAGGCCATAATAATCATATTGCATAAGGATCAATGTAAAAAATCTCACTGCTTTGCGACAGTGAAACAGAAGTGATGTCCTTTTTTTAATGACTTAGCCATATTTGGCTAGTGGAAGTAGAATATATTTTTACTGTGTGTGAGCAATTACACTGAAAGTGGATACGTTTTAAAACTGTACTCATGCTGGTACTGCTCATTGTGCTGAAGCCATGGACATTGTAGTCAAATAGTAAAAAACAAATGAAGAACAGAAAGTTTGAGAAAACTTATATTGATTTGATGGAACGTAGTGACAGATGACTGCAATGCATTGTATGCTTACAAGTCCTACTAAATGAAGCAATGAAACCTCGAAGTTGAAACAACATCTCAGAACAAGGCACTTGGGCTATGTCTACACTTGCAAGTTAGTTTGAATCAAGGAAGCTTAATTCGAACTAACTTAAGCCTTGGACACACTAGGCTTTCAATAGTTCGAATTAAGAACTAATAAATATGATTATATAGTTCGAAATGGGAATGGAAAGCAGGGGGACAGTCAGGCTGCATACCATGCTTGCGAGCCAGCTAATGGGAGGAACTGTCTTCTCTGCTTTTAACCAGCAGCTCCGGAGCCCTTACCACAGGCCACCCCCCGGGACCCTGCCAGCTGTCACCAGGAGGAGGAGGAGGACGCCACACTCCTGTATTGACCACCTAGTGGACCTTCTCTGCCTCGCCATGGAGTTGTAGGTGTGCCAGGCAGCCCACCTCACTGCTGGATGGGGGATTCTCCAGCGCCTTGTGGACATGGTCGAGTGCCAGACCATGGTTCTGGAGCAGCAGAGCCTGACCGTGGAGCACCAGGCAGAGGCTCTCATGAGCCTCCAGACACTCTAGCACCCTCAGCCTTCCGAGGGTGCTGTTGCCCTGGACCCCGGTGTCCCTCCTCACCGGGGCCCCAGGACCAGGGGCAGCCATGTCCAGGCCCAGGACCGCCCCCCCCAGGGCAGTTGTTCTGGCCCCCCACTCTGATCCCCCCATCCCCAAGCCCCGTCCTTCCCCCCAAGACTCCAAGCCCTTTTGCTCCCACCTGTAACCCCTTCTCTCCCCTCAAACTCCCTCACTCACTCTGAACCCCTCAAGCTCCACTGTTCCCACCCCCACCCCCCTCACTTCCCCATGAACCCCCCAAGCCCCACTTCCCCTTGTAAATAAAACCTGTTAAACCTTTTACTTGGGTCTTGTTCTTTTTATTGGTTTTGGAACAGGGAGGGGGTGGGTGGGGATGGGTGGGGGTCAGGCATGGGCAGGTGGGGGAGTTGAGGGTGTCTGGTGTCACGGCCACCCCTCATGGCTCCTCCATGATAGACCGGTCTTTGAGCAGCTCCCGGATGAGGACAACTCGCCGCTGGGCTCGCTGCACCTGGGGCACGTCGTTGGGCTGCTCGAAGTGGCCAGCGAGCTGTTGGGCTTCGGTCTCCCAGATGTGGGGGACATTTCCCCCCCACAGCTTACACAGATTATGGAGCACACAGCAGGCACTCAAGACCTCCGGTAGGGTGTGGTCCACCAGGTGTAGGCACATCAGGAGGGCCCTCCAGCGTGCTTTGAGCTGTGCGAAGGCTCACTTGATGCCAAGGTGGCACCTGTTGAGACGTCAGTTGAAGAGCTCCCTGCTGGCATCCAGGTTGGCCATGTACGGCTTCATGAGCCAGGGGAGCGAGGCGTAGGCAGCATCTCCGAGAATGGCGATGGGCACCTGCATGTCCCCAAGGGTGATGGTGTGGGAAGTGTGTCCTCCTGCATCTGCTGGAACAGTCCAGAGTTCCGGGATTCGCGCACCTTCCCCGGCTAGCCGACATAAATGTTCATGAAGATGCCCCGGTGGTCTACCAGCGCCTGTAGGACCACAAAGCTGTAGCCCTTACGGTTCTGGTAGTCCCTGGCCCAGTGTTCTGGGGCTTGGACGGGGATGTGGGTGGCATCCATAACGTCCCCACAGTTGGGGAAGCCGAGGGCAGCGGGGCCATCGAGGGTGTCCTGCAGGTTGCCCGGGGTGATCAGGCGGGCTAGCAGGAGCTGGTTGATGGCCCTGCTGACCTGCAGGAGGGTGGTCTCCACAGAGGCCTTGCTGTTCCCAAACTGATTGGCCTTGGGCTATGTCTACACTTGTTAATTTAAGTCGACTTAGCTAAGTCGACTTTGTTAAGTCAACTTAGCATGTCCACACTTAAATTTTAAGTTGACTTAGAGGGGACCCTACAAAGTCGACCTAGAAGCATCCACACTGGATGCCTCGGTCGACTTCTAGGGGCTAGATGGACCTGGGACAAGTCTGCGGTGGCGGGGGAGGGGGGCACTCCTTGCCAAGTGCCAGGGGGCTCAGACTTTGCCCCATTGTACTTTGGCACAATGGGGCAAAGGGGGACAGGGACCCTGGCAGGGCATAGGGGCAGGGTGAGCAGGGCTCTGCTCTGCCCTTTGGGGGTCATGCCAGGCTCTCCCGGTGCCAGCCACCCTGGCAGGGAGGGAAGTGGGGAAGCCCTGGAGGCCCCTAAGTCAACTTAGAGTCGATTTAGGGGTACTCCACATCTGCACTGGCTTTAGTCAACTTAATTTACAAATGTAGACACACCCATGGAGAGGAAGGAGTCTGGGGTTGCCATCTTCCAGAGTGCGACGGCCGCACGCTTGGCGACAGGCAGGGTGGGTCAGAGGCAGATGTCCGTGTGCTGCAGGACCGGGGTGAGCTCACAGACCAGCTTCAGGAAGGTCCGCTTGCTGATGCGGAAGTTGTGCACCGACTGGTCATCGTCCCAGGTGGTTAGGACGATGCTGTCCCACCAGTTGCTGCTAGTTTCCCGACCCCAGAGGCGACAGGGTATGAGGGGGGCTCCATCAGCACGGCGGCTTGCAGGGCCAGCATGGCGGCGATGCTGGTGTCTGCCTCCATGAGGATGACATCCATGAACACAGCAATCCAAGCACAGAGAGTGCTGGACACTGTGTAGCAAGTGTCCATCACCATCCTGACGAGCTGCATGAACAGAGTGCGGTCCATGACCACCTCGTACTACATGCTGCCAGGCACAATGGAGATTGCTGATGTCACTTTTCTTTTTATTGGGATTGGATTGAAAAATGGGCCCTCTCGGCTGCCATGTTGCCACACTTCCCATGGGGCACTCCTCCTAATTTGAACTTGCAAATGTTCTGCATGGACATACTAGTTTGAATTGAAGTTCCAGTGTGGCCATGCTAGTTTGAATTAAGTTCATTCGAACTAACTAAGTCAAACTAGCTTTTGTAAGTGTAGACATAGCCTTGGAGTATTAAGATAATTCCAAAGACTTTTTCAGAGAAAGAAAGAAGAATGCAATCAACATACAATGCCCTTGCACTTAAAAAAAAAAAAGGAACCCAAATTGCATGATGTGCTAAAGGCAGTTGTAACCATTGTGAATCCTGTAAAGTCCTCTTTTGAAATTATACCTTTTTGAAAAGCTGTGTTTAGAAAGGGGTGCAAGAGAAGACACATTGTTTCATACTGAAGTGCATTGGCTGTCATGGCACAGTTCTGGAAAGAGTTTTTGAGATTTGCGAAGAGCTGCTGATTTTTATTACTGTGCACAGTCCAAAGTTTACTGCAAAGTTTTCTGATCCAAATAAGGATTGCAAAGCTTGCATCGTCACATATTTTTAACTTGTTGAATGTGCTGAACCTGTCCACACAGGGTGTGATATAATCATATTTTAAGTAAGTGACAAAATTGCAGCATTTCAGAAGAAAGTAGAGATTTGGAAAACCAGACTGAGCAGTGGAATCTCAGATATGTTTTTGCTACTGACAGAATTTCTAACAGCATGGCAACTGACTGTGTGAGAGAAAAATAGGTAGCTCACCTTTCAACTTGTGTAGAGTGCTTCAATGTTTACTTTAAGTATACAAAGAAGGAGGAGTATGATTGGGTTTGGGATCCATTCTCAACTTTTGCTATGTCATCTTGCCAGTTGAGTGGAAAAGCAGAACAGGAGCTGCTCATACTATCAAGTGGCCACACACTGAAAAATAAATTTCAGGAATAGACACTTGGCCAGTTTTGGCCAACTGTTGGCCAACCGTTTTAGTTACAAAAACAATTAAAGTGTCGCTGCCTTTCCCAAAAACATATATAAACTGAAGTATCATTCTCTGACATAACAGGCATAAAGACAAAATTCAGATCCTGACTGGAAGTGGAGAATGATTTAGGCATTTACTTGACAACCATTACACCAATTACCACACTCTGTAGTGAGAAGTAGGCACACTCATCTCAGTGGCTATGTCTACACTTGTTAATTTAAGTCGACTTAGCTAAGTCGACTTAACAAAGTCGACTTTAAGTCAACTTTGTTAAGTTGACTTAACATGTCCCCACTCAAAAATTAAGTTGACTTAAAGGGGACCCAGCCAAATCGACATAGAGCATCCACACTGGATGCCTAAGTCAACTTGTAGGGGCTAGGTGGACCTGGGACAGGTCCACGGTGGCAGGGGGGGCACCCTTCCTAAGTGTCAGGGGGCTCAGCATTTGCCCCATTGTACCTGGATACAATGGGGGCTGAGCCTAACAGGGATACTGGCAGGGCATAGGGGTGGGGTGGGCAGGGCTCTATCCTGCCCTGTGGGGGGGCACAGGCTCTGTCTGTGTCAGCCACCCTGGCTGGGAGGGCAGTGGGGGAGCCCTGAAGCCCTTTAAATCGACTTAAGGTCGACTTAGGGCTACTTTGTCCACACTGGCTAAGCTGACTTAATAAAGTTGACTTAGCCAGCAAAGTCGACTTAAAACTAGGTTTTATAAAGTCGACTTCATTTTTCCTTAAGTCGACTTAAGCTGCTGCTTAAGTCAACTTAAGGAAAATGTAGTGTGGATACAGATTAAATTAAGTCGACTTAAGCAAGCTTAAGTTGACTTAATTTGTAAGTGTAGACGCACCCAGTGATACCTGTAAGCACTCTTACACTAATTTTCTTAAAGCATTAATAACAGTAAGAGTTTATATGAAGTACACTTACTTTGGTCAAGCAGTTTTTCAGTTGGGGTGTCTATGATTAATGTTGCATTTGAAAAGGGGTCCATCAATAAAAAGAGTTTGAGAACCTATGATCTACTACATAGTATTACTAAACTACAATTTTAATAACAGATGGGAAATTTAGGGAGGGAAAATGTAATTATCCAAATTGTAATATCATCAGAATACCAGGGCTGGCATCCCTGTATATGAAAAGAGCAATGGAATCTCTAATGACCACAAGTAGTGAAAATATTTGTTTTAGTTAGCTTCTGTCAGCAGAATGTTCTCCAATATCCTTCTAGGGCATTGGTTAATACTGACTTAGAGGGAAGAGTGCCACCTATGGATTCCCAACAGAGCTGAGAGAATATGGCAAAAATCTATTCAGTGAAATTTATTAAAAGATACCCATTAGAATTCAGAACCCTTTTAATTCATTTTTCTTAAATATTCATACAAGTGTTGGTTGCCAGACTGTTCACAAAAAGCTAAGATCTCATAAATATTCTGTCAAAATACATTTGTACATGAGTTCACACCAGACTTGTCATTTTCCTCTTCTAGTTTATAAGAATTTCAGCCATCCAAACGAGGAGCAGAAATTATAACAGGCCGACAAATTGATCAAATGATTTTGAACAACCAAACTCCTAAAAATCAAAGTCTGTCTTTGGATAATTTACAAGTAGAAAAAAAGGGAGAGGTTCATTTAGTAAATGTTGGAGACCCAGTGCAATTTGAGTGGCCTGGCCATTGTCCTACAGGCCTAACATAGCTTCAGTAGCTTGCTTGGCTATTCTGACTCCTGTAGCGTGACATCTTCCAGTTGGCAAAGATGAATAGGATCACTGTGTAACCTTGTAGAAATCTTAGTTTCTGCATAGCATGGCACATAACAAGACAAAATACACAACATGAATGCTTGCACCTGCACATAGGTAACAGTGACGGTAACAAGAAGTTATCCTTGAATGTCTGGGGGTACATTGTTTCATTGTCAAGGAACATATTTTTACACTACCCCACCTATCACCAGATATTGTTTCGATGATCCCAATTATCATGGTGAGAATGGAATGTAGTCAAGGGTAAGAACCCAATTTAAGTAATTAGCATATATGATAACGAGTAGAGAAGTAATTAGGTGAAAGCTGTTTATGGAAAGGTATAAAAAGTTATTATTCAGACAAAGGGGTACATTCCTATTCAGACAAAGGGGTACATTCCATTGACACATGATTCTGCGGAAGGTGCTGCCAGTTGAACCAGAGGCCACTGACTCCCTGGCAGGCCCTTGAAGAAAGCTGTTCCTGTATACAGCCTTCTGAGTGACTGCTTAGCTTTCCAGGCTTAGTGAGGATGAAATACTTTAGTTAATTTTAGGCTTTGTATGTAACTAGTATATCTATAGAAAACTTTGCACATTAAACCTTATAGATCTGCAAATCGGCCGTACTGTGTCTCATTGGTATTCACATTGATTAGTAAGTGCCAGAATCAACAGTACACAATTAATTATGATCATTCATTCATTTAATATAGGGAATAGAATGTTATTGTTTTATATTCACCCTTCCAGATCTCTAGTAGCTGAACTTTGTGACTTTGTCCTGACCCACAAATACTTCAGTTTTGGAGGTGATCTATACTAGGGGGTTCCCAATCCTGCACAGTCCCAGAGATCAGCTGGGAGCTCATCTGCAACTGCCAGCCTTCTCCCCGGTCCCGGCCAGGGCCGTATTAGGGATTGAGGCAGGGTCAAAGGCTCCAGAGTTGTGGGGGCCACAGACTAGCACAGCACAGCTGCAGGGTATGCTGGGGGATCCGAGGATCAGTGGGGCTGCAGGGTGTGCTGGAGGGTCCATGGGTGGCATGGCTGTGGAGCATCTGTGGGGGGACTGGGGTGGGGGCCACTGGCTGGGATAGTCACTGCGGGAGTGTGGGCTGCACTGGTGCTGCTGGCTGGGGCCTACACACTTGCCCATGAGCTGGCCCTGTTCATGCTCATCCAGCCCCTTTTCCCTTTACTCCTTTTCTTTCTTTTTTTAAAACTTTTTCATTTTTTTTCAAATTTTAAAAAAATCATTTTGGCTTGAGCGACGCAAATATAATTTTTAGAACCCTGAAGAGCCACTAGTCTATTTAATTAAAATTAATTTAAATCAAATTTATTGATTTTAATTAATTAATTACAATTAAAAATTGATTAGAAGTGTAATTAATTAAATTTTAATTAAATAGATTGGTGGCCTTTCAGGGTTCTAAAAATTATATTTGTGGACATCGAGCCAAAGAGGTTGGGAACCACTGATCTATATTGTCAACTCAATGGCATGGCTGTGGGTATCCCCATGACCCCACAGTATGCCAACACTTTTATAGCTGACCTGTAACATCACTTCCTCAAATCTCATCCCCAATTTCTCTCCCTGTAGCAGCAGGGCTCTAGCTGTTGGCACTCCTGGTGGCTAGAGCCCTGCTGTCACTGGGGTCCCCACTGCTGGGGCTCCCCTGCCGCTGAGAAGCCAGCGATCTCAGCAGCTGGGCTATGTCTACACTTGTTAATTTAAGTCGACTTAGCATGTCTACACTTAAATTTTAAGTCGACTTTGGGGGGACCCTACAAAGTTGACCTAGAGCATCCACACTGGACGCCTAGGTCGACTTGTAGGGGCTAGGTGGACCTCGGACAGGTCCACAGTGGTAGGAGGGGCACCCCTTCCCAAGTGCCAGGGGGCTCAGCCTTTGCCCCATTGTACCTGGTACAATGGGGCAAAGGGGGACAGGGTCCCTGGCTGGGCATAGGGGCATGGTGGGCGTGCCAGGCTCTCTCTGTGCCAACCTCCCTGGGAGGGAGGTCAGTGGGGAGTCCTGGAGAACCCTAAGTCGACTTAGAGTCGACTTAGGGCTTCTCCAGGTCTACACTGTCTTAAGTAGACTTTAGAAAGTCGACTTAAGCCAAAAGTCGACTTAAAACGAGGTTTTAAAAAGTCAACTTAATTTTCCTTAAGTCGAGTTAAGCAGCTTGCTTAAGTTGACTTAAGGAAAGTGTAGTGTAGACGCAGAGTAAATTAAGTCGACTTAAGCAAGCTTAAGTTGACTTAATTTACAAGTGTAGACTCACCCCTGGAGAGCTGCAGTGCATGGTGGGATAGGTGCTCACCATGCACTGCTTCTATAACTAAAATGCAAAGGAGTGTGTGAACTCTTTGTATTAGAAGGATTAATGTGTGGACAGGGAAAAGCATTACAGTTCTAATGCTTTGCTTGTCCCACAACAATTTATTGCAGGACAAGTCTATAGTGTGTACATAGCCTAACACAGCTAACCCCGCTGAAGAACACCACTAACCCAGTAATCTATCCCTGCAACAAACCCCGTTGCCAACTTTGCCTACACATCGACTCCAATTATGCCATCGCAGGTCCCAATCACATCTGCGACAACATCAGGAACTCATTCACCTGCACATCTACTAATATGATATATGCCATCATGTGCCAACAGTGCCCCTATGCCATATACATTGGCCACACCAGACTGTCCTTACGCCAAAGAATAAATGGACACAAAATGGACATAAAAAATGGTAACATACAGTAACCAGTAGGAGAACACTTCCATCTCCCTGGACACTCAGTAACAGACTTGAAAGTTGCCATATTTCAACCAAAAAAACCTTCAAAAACAGACTTCAGCATAAAACTGCAGAGCTGGGACTGATTTGCAAACTTGACACAATCAGGCTGGGTCTGAATAGGGACTTGGAACGGTTAACACATTACAAAAAGTAATTGTCCCTGTTCACACATTCTCACCTTCTAATCAACTGGTGTGAATGGGCCTCATCTACCCTAACTGAATTGACTTTGCTAGCAGTTGCCCTCCTTCATCCTGACATGTGTATCTCTCTCTCTCAACTGTAGTTTCCACTTCATGCATTCAATGAAGTGGATTGGAGCCCATGAAAACTTATGCCTGAAGAAATATGTTAGTCTTTAAGGTGCCATGTGACTCTTGTTTTAACTGCTGCTATATCATACAGAAACAGAGGTGGACTTGGATGTACGTGGCATCACTTGTCTTTAGGGCTTGATACTACAGCCACTAAGGCTTATAGAAATATTTCTGTTGACTTCAATAGATAGAGAATCAAGCCCTCACTACTTTAGAAGTTAGAGGTAAGCATCTGTTATATTTAGAAACATAGCAGAGCCACTGTTTTTTTGCAAGAAACACCACTTACCAACTGGGCAACTGAGTTCCACACCAGATGAAGTGTGAGTGGTTTTAAGATGCAGCGCCATGTACAGCCTATTACAGTAATCCAGTCTTGATGAATGAAATCCAAGCATACATGCTCTCCTGGAGCTTTCCATTAATTTCCTGCCCTGGATATATTTAAATACAATGACAAAATTAGAGTATTAAACAAATTTCCTTTTTTTACTTTCAAAAGGCATTGAAATAAGAAAGCCATGAGTGCATAGCAGGGCCTTACATTTTAAATAAGTGGTACAGTGTCTATGCATAAGAAGCATAACACCAATTAGATTTAACAAATCTAAGTACTTGCTTTCTTCAAGGGCAGGCTACTTTCTTTCTTAAAATCAGCCTTTATGGATGGCATGCTGCTCTGCACCATCTACACCACTTCTGTGTTTTGCACATGAAAGGGCAACACAGTTCTTACTTTCTGGAAATTCATCTGAAGTAACTGGGCAATTACATGGAATATTCTTCATATAGCAAAGTAAATCTTGTCACTAGGTCTGTGCTCAGAAATTACCAAGCTTCATTTTAATGAACACCAGATGCATTATAGCATACTTGTTTTTTTTTTTATTTCAGGAAAATAGAAATGGAATAACAATTCATTAGGGAGATAGCATGAAGAGTTTACTATCCTTCAAGGCTGCAGTTTTTCTGCCCCACCCCACCCCAATTACAAGTAGTCAGGGATGAGCTACGAGCTTTGGAAAAAGTATCAGAGGTCTTACCTAGTGTTTACCCTTTGGATAAAGGGGAAACCATAGAAAGATAAATTACTGATCTTTTTCCACTGATAATGGCTGACATTTCAGTATGCACATGGGGCCAAGTTTTACCCTTGTGCAACTCCACTGAAATCAATATCCTCTAATACAGGGTTTTTGATAGAGTTGTTTACTTGACTTTTATAGGGTTTTTTTAAGTAATCCCAATAAATCCCATACTAAACCTCAGTTAGAGAGTAACAGGAGAGGCAGATGAACTAAAAAGAAACAAAACTTGGAGTTTAATTATGTGGAATCTCAGTAAGTCATGTGGAGCACCTTGATATGATAAATGGTTTTGATAGATCCAAAATAAATAGTATCTTATAACAAACCTAGAATTTTCTTCTCTCTCTCCCTCTATATATACACACATATACGTACATATACACACACAAAAATCTTGCTTATTCAAGAAAATTCTCGTGCATAACATGACCTACAAATTGTAAAGGCTCTTATGAATTAATGAGATTGTTAATACGTGTAATGCTTTTTATTTAATACATAGACAAATTATAAGATGAATAAAATTATATACTAGTTCACAAAAGTATATTAGTCATTTTGGATACCAAGCTCAGAGATCCCCTCTCATTCTGCTATTTACAATACACGGGTGGCCTTAGAGCCCTCACAGAGTACTACTTAAATTTCTAGGTCTCAGTGTTGGTGCAGGGGTCTACCCACATTACAAGTCACAAACTCAGGACCATGATCTCTCATGTGAAGAGCCTGCAATCAGATTTTAGATGTGAAGCAGAGGACAGGAGTAACAAACCGCTGAGTCTTGGAATATGCACATCTTGCTGCGTCCATGACATGTATAATAAAATATGCATATATTTTAATATATTGACTCTTCTGGTAGGAAACAGAAGTGTGAAAGAAACAGGGTTTTAGGAAAGACCTTTTTAGACTCCTGTCCTTAACCTGTCTCCCTTAAATTCTAATATGCCATTCTTGCTGCTGTTATTCGTGGGTATTTGAAAACATATATTCTGGGGATTATTTCCCCAAGTGAACACAACATTTGAAAAATAACCTAGAAGAAAATACTGTCTGTATTAAAGGAATATTGACGTGATCAGAACTAGAGGTAACTGAATGCTGAAAATAATTTTCCATAGTACTAGTATGCTTTCAAAAAGGTGTTCTCTTTGGTTATACTATAGGTCCTGTTCTGTTTGTTCCCACAAATACGTTAACGTTTTTAACTGGGAAGAAGGTTCACGGGAAAAGCTAAAAATACGCAAACTTTACAAAAACATATCTTCTAAACTGTACAATTTTTTACCCGAAACTTGTTCCTAAAAATATGTTTCCGATTGTTGATTGGATGAGCATAGCATGTGACCAGTCAAAACAGTTTAGTTATATCATATATTCACATAAATCTGTGTGAAGATAAACTGTAAAATTATTTGGAGTCATTATTCAATGAATACATTTTAAATAAGAAAAAAAACAGTCAGTTTCTAGACAATTCACAAACAGAAGAGATATTCATTAAATCATTAATTACAAATTATTCGCCCAATATGAATGATGATTTCACAAACACTCAAGCGCATATGTACACCATGAAATATTATTTCTTCTGAGAAACTCCCATACAAATCCCCCATCTCTTCCCCAAACTTTATCCCAGAGCTTTACCCCCGCGAAGGAGTGGAGACAGACACTCCATGAAGTCCACTAGAGAGTTCATTATTATAAGTGATTTATGTCTAAGATGCCTCAGAGACTACTGTGATGGGCAGCAATATAACACTATAAAATAGAAAGACCAATCATCTTAATTAATACAAATATAATGAGCTAGATTAAAAACCCACAGATTGTCAGTATGATTCCTTCCATTGGCTTCAGTGAGCTTTGAATCAGGCTCTATGCTAGCAAAACACTCATATAGAAATTGGGAATCTCAAACAAAAACAACTGCTAGGGTGTGGATTATAGGTAACATTTTAGAAAGTGCCAAAGTCACTTTTGAAAATGGGACTTAGGTATGAAAGAGTCTAAATATCACAACAACAAAAAAAGTCAAATGGGATTTGAGTTTCTAAGGGTGTGTCTACACTGGCAACTTAGGTCAACTTAAGGATGCTTAAGCTGACCTACACAAAGCCACGTCCACACTGGGCTTTTATGAAGTCGACTTAAGCACTTCCTTAAATTGACTTAATAACAGCTTAAGTCGACTTAATAACACCACCTCTGAAGGTCATCTTAAGCCTTAAGT
>ML685807.1:6862700-6883947 GCA_007922175.1 Pelusios castaneus
TTTTTTTTTTTCCCTCTTCTTTCTCTTCTTCGCCTTCCTTTCTCTTCCCTTCCTTTTCTCTTCTATTTAGTTTACCGGTACTATTTGGTTCAGAATATTTTTTTCTTGTTTTCCTGCTCTAAAAACTGGGTGCGTCTTATGGTCAGGTGCGTCTTATGGTCTGAAAAATACAGTAAGTCAACTTAAAGTGTAGCCACTCTGTTAAGTCGACTTAACACGGTCGACTTAAGTCAGTCAACTTAAAGTCGACCTTGTTAAGTCGACTTAATAGAGTCGATTTAACAAGTGTAGACCTAGCCTAAGATTTTGAAAAACTGGACTTTGATTCCTGAGAAATTAGAGGCTTTTGAAAATTTTACCCTACATTACCAGCTGAAATAGTATCAGATAACATGAGGGTGTAGACTAAAAAGAAAGGGGACAAATTTCATAACATAAAGGGAACTTTCATATATTAAGCCTATAATTATAGTCTCACCTTCATTATTCTTAGTCTTGAGATATAGCATCAGATCCTTTGTTAATGAATAGTGGCATAACCGTATTGAAGTCAATATAGCAATACTGATTTATACCAACTGAAGATAAGTACTTGTGCATTAAGTATATTTTTACTGATGATTTTAAATAAACTTATCAATGTTAATTAACATAGGCATGAGATGTGTCAAGAGATTTAGGTAAATTTAATAAATATGATGTCATATTTTATGTCATATTAGGTTTCTTCCTTCAAAACATCTGATGATTGTCAATATCACTATCACTGTTAAGTCACTAGGACTGATTGTTCTATCCAAATCACTGTGAAAACAGCAGTTCGAGCCAAACCAATGTGAAAATACAACTATTGTTCTCTCATTAGGTTCCTGCCACTTACACACTTTTATTTTGGTCTCCAAGAACAATCCACAGTGATTTTAAAAGTTATATTACCAAATTCAGTAATCCCTTACAATAAAACATTAGATATGAAATAGAAATAGTAAATAAGAAAGAAAATGACTTTACTATAGGAGGTTTTGTTCTTTAATAAATGTTTTTATTGTATGACATAGGGAGGCGCAGAGAGAGAGCTAAAGCAACATTTATCATGTCATTAAAATAATATTTTAATTTGTTCACTGAACTATGTATTAAGACAACTCATAGGAAGAAGCAGAGTGAAGAGTAAAAAAGAATGGTAGCTGCTCTCATTTAGTAGCCATACCTCTACCATGCAAGCCACAGGGGAAAGTAATTACAATTAAAACAAATCACCCTTGGTTTGAGGCCGTCCTCATTTTAGAACTACAAGAACAAGTATTATTCATTGTCTCCCCATGATAATCAGATAAAAGTACTTGAACTGTATTAGAAGTAACAGCTTTTAAGAGAAAAAACTACAGGTCAGAGACGCTTTGATGCTCAATATGACTGCATTGTACAGTAAAATACAATGAGTGGTACATTGCACTATAATATGATCAAATTTGAAAATGAGGACATAGGTAAAATTGACATTTTGATCAAAACATTTATGGATCATTGCATTTGTCAGATCTGTGACATATTGGGATGCTAAACTCTCTAGCCTCAGCTTTTTCACCCTGAATGTGAAAAAGTTATCTTTAGTTCCATTCAGTTTGGTGACAATACATCAGAGTATCATGCACATGGTGAGATGAAATTGCAATGCAATGTCACCCAGTGAAAATAAGAAAGATACAGCCCAAGACAGATCTGCATTCTTGTGGCAGAATGCTATCCTTGCCTCTTGTAGCCCCTGACTTTACCTATGCTTGCTAAACATAGGTAAAGTCAGGGTGTGTATATATATACACTCTCCTGGGAAAAGAGAGGGGGCTTGGGACCCTCCCAGGTCCACACTCTACTCCGGATCCCAGCTCAGGGGCCCAATGAGGTGCAGCTATGTACAGCTGACAGTGTTCCAGTTTTGCAGCTTTTCCGCCAGGCTGTCTTTCCCCCTCCTCTGCCCCTTTGGTTCTTTGCACCTGGTCTTCCCTTAGCCTGGGTTTTCCTCTCTCAGCTCTCTGTCTCTGCCTGTACTTCTCTTCTTTGTCTCAATTACCTTCTACAAGTTCCTCTGTTCCTCCACTTCTGCACATCACTGTCCTCCTACTGCTTCTCTAGCTTGTGCCCCTTCTGTTTGGAACAGGGAGGTTTTAATTAAACACCTGGCTGCTTCTTAATTGATCTCAGGTGCTCCCAATTAACCTGTAGTAACCATAGCTAGTCACTAGGGGTGCGTCTACACTTGTAAATTAAGTCGATTTAAGTTTGCTTAATTTGACTTAATTTACTCTGAGTCTACACTACACTTTCCTTAAGTCGACTTAAGCAAGCTGCTTAAGTCAACTTAAGGAAAATAAAGTCGACTTAATGAAAATTAAGTTGACTTTATTAAACCTCCTTTTAATTTGACTTTAGGCGTAAGTCAACTTTCTAAAGTCGACTTAAGCCAGTGTAGACCTGGAGTAGCCCTAAGTCGACTTAGAGTCAACTTAGGGCTCTCCAGGACTTCCCCACTGCCCTCCCTGCTGGGAGGGGCACAGGGGGAGCCTGGCTATTCCCTGCCAGGGTCCCTGTCCCCCTTTGCTCCATTGTACCCAGGTATAATGGGGCAAAGGCTGAGCCCCCTGGCACTGGGCAAGGAGTGCCACCCTGCCACTGTGGACCTGCCCAAGGTCCCCCTAGCCCCTAGAAGTCGACCTAGGCATCCAGTGTGGACACTCTAGGTCGACTTTTTAAGGTCCCCCCTAAATCGACTTAAAATTTAGGTGTAGACATGCTAAGTTGACTTAGCTAAAGTCGACCTAAATTTACAAGTGTAAACATAGCCTAGGATACAAAGCCTTCAGCATTCTGGAGCTTATATACCTCCCATCTTCTACTCTGTGACTGCCTACTGGCCTTAATATCTCACATGTTTAAGAAATCCTGGTTTAATAGTAATACACTTAGCACAAGTTGATAAGTTATCATTATGTTGGTAGTTGAAATGCCAAGTGCCTACAGGCTGGTGTAAGAAATTATAAACAGCCTGTATGTAAGCGCTCTGCAGAAGGATGTAATTATAAGTATTTTTGAGGTTTGAAAATATCAGACAGGGTGGATCTGTTTGTTCAACAATCTCTGATGGAAAACCTTCACATAAGCTATTTTGGATCATGATACATAGGTGAGCAGGTGAACAACAACTCAAGGTGGGACTTTTGACATCCCTAGAACACTGCAAAACCCACAAAAAATCATAAATAAGAAAGGGGAACGGTGATGAAGAATATTCTGGTAGGTAAAATGTGTGTCAATTGTACACAAAGCCTTCTTAACCAATGACACAGATTCTGACAATTTCTGGGGTAAGGCCCCATTGGGTGATGGAGGACCTAATCTAACCTATTTTTAGAAGAGTATAAAGGTGTAAACCCTGTTGCTATTGAGGAAAAGGAATTTAAGACCTTAGTATTTAAAGAGCAGGGAAGTTTCAAGTCCTCAATTTTCAGCTCAACTCTTCTCGAGAAAGACATCACAGACCCATCTTGCTCTTCCTTAGCTATCTAGTCCTTATTGTTTTAATAAGTTTAAATATATCAGTTAGGGTTGCTAGACTTTTCACTTCTGTCAATTCGAGGTATCATGCATCCTTTTTTACTCTAGGGTGTAAGTATAGCAACTATAAGTTTTAATATTAGTTTTAACTGTAAGTTTTAATATAGTATATCAAATGAAAAAATTTCATAACATTTCCTAAATGCATTCTGTATGAGCTAATTATTTCATTGTATATTTATCTACTAACATTTTCTCAATTCTATGCTTTATGCTCTTAGCAATAACATTTTTTATAAAATATCTTGAGTAATCTATATTGACCATTCCCTGGGGGTCCGTGTTAACTTTGTTTATTTGTGGTCAGATTCAGGCAAGAACCCAAATTCTCTGAACACATTTATTAAGATCCCTTATTAGCAATCCCAATCCAAATTCCAAATCATAAAGAATTGGGCTACCCTCTTGAAGATAAAGCACAGCTATAATTTGTGTATACCATCCTATTTCAGCATTATAAAGTGTCATTCAGATCTTTTCTTTCTTTGCTTTGTGTTGTCCTTACAACACAGATATGATGTACAGATTCTAAGGAGACCTCCAAAGCTTACCAGTATTTTCACTGCTGGTCAGTCAGGATCTCATTAAAGCATATCTTCTCATCTGACTGTCAGATTCTTCCTCTGCCTGATTTTTAAATCAACTGATAAAATTAATACTACATTCCTAAATTATTCTTTGTTAATGATCAAACAAGAATTAGATGAGATTATGTGTCAGAGACGAGAGAGAGAAAGAGAGAGAGAGAGAGAGAGATAACAGATGGCTCATTTCAAATTCTGGGAACATTTTTTATTTGTCCAGAATTGGAATACTTACTCAAAGTAGATAATTATCCATGTCATTTTAAACTGTTACAACACTGGAATACCAAAAACATAGATCTTGCACAAAGTGGTCATCTAAATAGAAAGCTTGAAGAAAGGACTTCATTCTACAGCAAAGAATTCAGATAGATTATCACCAGTAAATCACAAGCAAATAGTTTGAGTGAGAATTCTTTCAGAAGGCTGTCTAGGAAAGATTATTGAAATGCATGTACCATGGGAAGGATTCTGCTTATCAGGTGACTTAACTCTAAATTACCTTGTTTAAAACAAATGCTTATATCAATGTCACCTAAGAACAAACTAGAAATCCATGATCAAATAAAAGCAAGACGACAAATCCAAAAGATATATTATGCCAGACCTGCAAGAGTGCATCCAAAGTTAACTGTGTGACTCTGTTTATATACATAGCAATTTAGAAGGAAAATGAAAAGTACCTACAAAGTATATATACCACATTCATAGGGTGCATCTACACTTACAAGTTAGGTCGACTTAAAGAGGCTTAAGTCAACCTAAACAAAGTTGCGTCTGCACTGGGCTTTCCTTAAGTCGACTTAAGCATTTCCTTAAGTCGACTTAATAACACCTGGTTTTAGGTCGACTTAAGCCTTAAGTCGACTCCTTAAATCGACTTAAAGCCAGTGTGGACGGGGATTAATGCCTAATTCAACCTTATTAAGTCGACTGAAAGTGTTAAGTCGACTTAAAAAGGTTGACAAGGGGCTATGTCTACACTAGAAAAGTTAAGTTGACTTTGTTAAGTCGACTTAATAAAGTCAACTTTAAGTCAACTTAAAGTTGACCTTATTAAGTCGACTTATCAAAGTCAACTTAACTTTTCTACTGTAGACATAGCCATATATATTAGAAACACTTGATGATATTTTTTTTAAGTGCACTGTACAAGAGAAAATAAAAATGACACAACACAAAACTATAGAAAGGATGTAAGGCAAAATGCAAACGTCCAAGTTACCAGATGAATGAACAGTAAAAATAATCCAGCAGAAGAAAAAGTATCAAGTGGAAGAGTAACGTGTAACCCACTGAAATACAGAGACCATATAACATTAACTATGCGTGGGTGAAAGAGCAGATCTGCTAAGAGGGCTATACAATGTGAATTAAACTTGCTAACAGAAAAGCAAAACTATATTGTTGTAATGCTGTTATGGATTAAATTAATTACTATAGGTTGAAAACTAGCTAATGAAAATCCAAGCTTACTGTTGTGGATATATTAGTGCTGAACACGAAAATGTAAGATGTAAAGCAGTAACATCACATTAGAATGCAAAAAATATCAAGGAAGCAGAACAGTTCATTTACCTGGGAATCAACATACTAGACAAGAGAGCCCTCAAGCAGGAAAAGATATCAAGGATAGGAATGGTATGTACGACATTCACTAAAATATATATATCATCAGAACAAAACTGAGATTTTTTTGCCTCAAACAGCTAAGATAAGTTAGGAGAGTTGGAGATCTACTAATACATTGGGCAAAAAAACTGGAAACCTTCAGAAATGAGTGCCTATGAAAGAACCTGGGCATTGGATGAAAAGACTTCATCACAAATGAAGAGATCAGAGAAATCAACAACCAGCAGGTTGACCCCCATTAGAATGAGCAGGAAGTGCTGGACATATTTGTGACATGTACTCCAAATGCAAATACACAGACTCCCACATGAAGGCATCAAGAGGAGGCAACTACTTTGAGGAAATGAGGGTGCCCAAGATAAACCTTAAGAAGAATCCTTAGTAGAGAAAGCTGTTGATCTCAACATCACAGAGCAGATGTAAGCTGCAGCAAATGACTGGCAGAAATGGAAGAGACTTTTCCACAGTGTGCAATGACATTAACACAGGAAGGATGTTATATAATAATTCATGCACATTTAGTAACTAAAAAAATAGTTTCAAAAGCCATGTCATCATTTAAAAAAAAACAAAACCTGGGGATATATAATCATACATGCATGTTCTTGTTCCACTGAAACTAGAATAGGAAGTATGAGAATTAGAATAGGTTAAAACTCAGAAATTACCTTTCATGGGAAACCTTGATGTTTAACAACTTGTTTTCCTTTTGAATAGAAAAAAATCAGCGATTTTCAAGATTTCCTACAAAACAATATTTGAAAAATTTGGGGTTCAGAATATTTCAGTTTGGAATTTAATTTAATTTATTTTATGGGTTTTTTTCATTTATAAATTATTTTAATTTTTGGTCATGACATGTCAGTAGTAGTAATGTATATTTGGTCATGATTTGGTATGAGATAGAATATTTCAATTATTGCGTTATGCCATTTGTGGTTTAATTTAAACAACCAGCTGCTAGATCATAGTGATTGAAACATCTTAAGTTCTTTTTTACATCACATCATCTCCCTGTTTGTGTTTTAACAGTACAGTTTGATGCTTTGATAAGCAGGAGTTACTTTGATATAGAGAGGGAGGAAGTAGCTGCCCTTGGTCAGAGTAAAGCTGCTTTTATGATTTTTAAAATTTAAAAATTATTTTCACTTAAAAAGTATTTTTCAACTATAATGCAATGTCAGTAGTATATAACTCATCTCATGAAATAATTTAAATAAAAGAATGAAAAAAATAATTCTTAAATGAAATTTCAAAATTCTGAAAGAAAAACAGAAAATTTTCCAAAATATTTTGTTCGTTTTGAAATGTGTCTTTTTTTTGCAGTAGTTTTCATCAAAACTAATATGATTTCATGGGTGGAAGGGGGGGGGGCGGAGAACTCTGACAAGAATCCATTCTGATAAACTTCCAATCAGGACTAAGTAGAATAATCAATGAATGTCTGTTAATGAGTATGCAATGATTTAAGGCAGAATTTTCCATTGCCTTGCACCTTTATGCAGTAGTTATCTTCCCATCTTATCTGATGTTCGGCATCAATTGTGTGCACCCATGCTTCTCAAGTGAAAAGCAATTGTAAAATGTTATCATTCCATTTCATAACTATTTACACAAGTCTAAGTGACTACCAGAGCAGGAAGACAGTGGAGGGTAGGGCCCATTGTACAGAACACAAGTGGGCCAAGAAAAGTTTTTGCTTGTCTCACAGTCAGTTCAGGGAAAATCATCTACCACTTCCATTGTCTCAATGGAGACCATATGGCCAGTTAATTTTGTTATCATATTATTAATTCCTTTATTAAGCAAATTTCAGGTCTTTGTGATTTCAACTGTTAGTGTGGAAATCTCACTGCTAGTGCAAACTGGGCAGTTTCTTGCATCAGAGATACTGTCCCAAAACAGGTCTAATGCTTAGTCCTGGTTGCCAGTAATTTCAGCTATATTGGTCTGCAACAAGACTCTCAGTTCATCATCTCTGTTATTACACAGTTGAGAGATGAAGGGTCAAATGGTGCCAAGGACCCTAGGGTGCATCTACACTAGTAAATTAAGTCAACTTAAGCAGGCTTAAGTTGACTTAATTTACTCTGCATCTACACTGGAGTCTCCTTAAGTCAACTTAAGCTGCTCCTTAAGTTGACTTAAGGAAAACTTAAGTCGACTTAATAAGACCTAGGTTTAAGTCAATTTAAGCCAGTGTGGACACCCTAAATTGACTTACAAGATAAGTCAATTTAGGGCCGGGGAAAAAGGGAGCCCCTGCTCCCCTCTCCCCAGAAAGCTGCTAGTGGCTCGTCCTGGCTCCCTTCTCCCCGGGACCGCTCAGGGTCAGATGCCCATGAAAGTTTATGCCCGAAGAAATCTGTTAGTCTATAAGGTGCCACAGGACTCTTGCTGTTTTTAAATGTGGTTTCAGAATGTCTCAGGGCACCACCAAAATATTGTTGTTTCACAACTGATCCAAGGCATTGTTTATGGCAGTGGTTCACCACTGTGTCATGACACAAAACTCTTTTGTGTCATAGCAGTGAGTGTATAGCAAGCTAAGCCAGCCTTGCCCCTGCTGAGCTGCTGCTGTAGCAGGGAACCATGGGCTGCAACACATGCACCCTACTTGTGTTAACCCAGCAGACTACTCTGGTCAGCTGCACGCTAGGAGCTGGGGCCCAGCAGAGGCGGGGCATTTTTAAAACTCCTGCCCTGTTGTGTGGCCCTGGGCCTGGCCTAGGAGCAGGTTCCTGTGGCAATGGGGTACTCCAGGTGAGTGTGGTGGTGGAGGAGGTGGGGGCATTGTGAGAGAGGGCCAGGGGAAGTTGTCAGCAGGGCAGCCAGGCAGCTGGGGGGAAAAGAGACAGCAGGCGGTGGGGCTGTAGGGAAGAGACACGAGGTTAGGCTGGGGGGAAAGAGAGAGACGTGAGGTTGGGCTGGGGAAGGGGAGCAATATGGGATTGGATGGGGAAAGGGAAGAGAAGTGGGGTCAGGATGGGGGAAGAGATGCGGGGTTGAGCTGAGGGAAGGAGATGTGGGCTGCAGGGCTAGGATGCAGGGCTGCTGGGGGTGTGGGTCAGATGCAGAGGGGTTGCGGGAGGGTGGGGAGGGAGATAGGGCTAAGACATGGGGAAGGGCTGGTGTATCACACACAGCTAGAAAGACTACTAGTTGTGTTGTGACCCTAAAGAGGTTGAGAACCCCTGTTTTATGGCATTTGTTGACCAAACTAAGGCCATTGAGTCCATCAGTCACGAAGTGTTAAGGAAGGTGCTGTCTATATGTGGTTGTCTATTCATGTTCTCAGGCTCCTTCATGATGGAATGACCACCACAACCTAATGTAATGGGTTAGAGATGGACCCATTCACCATCCATACTGGTGGTAAGCAGAGCTGTGTTATTGTCCCATCCCTTTTCTCCATCTATCTTGCTGTAATCTTGATTCTTATTCATGATTGCCTTTCCTCTGGAATTGAGATTACGTATTGCTTGGGTGACCAGTTTTTCAATCTGTGGCATCTCCATTTTAAAATTAAGGTCACCAGCAGTGTTTTTACCAACCTTGCATATGCTGACAACTGTGCTTTCCTCAAAAACACTGAGACTCATTGTAATCCACCCTAGATCTCTGCTCAGACGCCTATCTTAATCTAGGATTCTCCCTCAACACTGGGAAGACTACAGAACTCCACCAGCCTGTCCCCCAGCACAAGTTCCCCCACTTCTTCCACAAATTGCAATCTGTTGTGAACCCCTGGAAAATGTGGAACATTTCCTTTACCTGGATAGCTACCTCTCCCAAACAGCCAATCTTGATCTGGAGATTGAAGTACATCCTTTGGAAAATTGCTCTCTGACAGAAACCTGCAGATGGAAACTAAGATTGTGGTCACCCCCCATTCTACTTTTATGAGTGTGAGCTATGCATGACATATCGAAACCATCTTAAGCCTCTGGAATAGGGATGTAAAAAAGAGTTTAATTAAAAATCCATTTAAACATTCTAAAATAGTGATTATAAAAAATAGAGCATTCAAATGGTTAAATGCTGGGGGGGGAGATCAGCTCCCCACTTCCAAGTGAAAGCTGCCTAAATGTTACTACCCCAGCCATGGTAGCTGAGAACCCCTCACTCATGGAGAACTAAGATGAGCCCAACTCCCCCACTGGGCTACCCTCTTCACCCTCTCCCCCCAAGTAGGGTTCTATGCCTCTCCCCCGCTTCCTCACCAGCAAGACATTTTAACAGTTGATTATCATTTAAATGTTTAAATGGTTAACCTTTTACATCCCTAGTTTGGAATGGTACCAATAGAACTGCCTTAGAAAGATTCTCTGTAATAGATGAGAAGACTGTGGCACCATTACCAGCGTTCTCTCTGCAACTAGCATCACCAGTATTGAGGCAAAGATTATGAAACATCAGTTTTGCTGATCTTGTCATTGTGTGCGGATGGCTGATAATCAACTTCCGAAACAAGATCTTGTTTCTCAACTTAGTCATGATAAAAGGACCTATGGCAGACAGAGAAAATGCTACAATGACACCTTGAAAGTATATATAAAGGAGAATAAAGAGCCCACACATTGAGAAGAGCTAGCTGACAAGAGACTGCAATGGCAGTCTACAATGTCAGTAATGGCAGTCTATCATACCTCACCCCATTTTGAAGAGAAAAATCATCTTATCCAGGAGGCTGAGAAACAGCAGAGGTAGAAGGAAAGTATACAGCATCCTGACCAGCAGTTGTGCTGTATCCAACAAACACCTGTTACATATGTGGAAAAATCTGTAGAACGTGAATTGAACTACTCAACTATCTTAAGTCTCATCAATGACTTTTCCCCCAGCAGACATCATCCTCATATCGAGGGAGAGCCTTAACAGTATGGTTGAGGGAGTAAGAAGTAATTGTCCTGGGTTAATTTTTGCGATATCTTTGTCCTTTCTAGTTGCTTTTAATGCAAATTTTTGGCTTCTGTTTCTTCTGTCATGGAGTTACAACACGATCACTAAAACTGTTCGAATGAGTTTGCATTCCTGCACTGTTCATATTAGAACATATTCACTGCAATCGAGATTTCAGCCTCCTGTGCAGTGACTACCAGGACAAAGCAACATTCATGCTGCTTTAGTGGTGAACTCCTAAAATTTGGAAGCATTTACAAAGATTGATCTTTATGATATGTTCCATGTTGTATACAGGCATCTGAGTCTCGTTCTTAGAAATCCAAAGGTCCTTTTAATGAAAGATCTAGTTGCATTTGTTTTGTTTGTTTTAATGAGTTTCATTACATCCAAATCAGTTATTGCCATATGGCATCAACAAATGTCATCAGTGGGACTCCACTGTTACTTGAGAGATATTTATCTATCAGCGTGTCAATTAACCTTAATTAAATGAATATCATCTCTTTGGAACCATAACGTTGCCAATCAAGTACCCCAGCTGGCTGGCCAAGTCTTTATCAATTGACTGATTGCTGACATCTCAGTGGCAAACAAATCATGAGCCAGGATGTAGTTTTCTGACACATCGAGGAAATTATTTCTGGCACTAAAGGCTACCTGCCTATTGTAAGACAATATCTCTATTCATCTTCACATTCTCAGCATATATACTCCAACAGAACTGTTATTGTCAAGTATTATATTACTTTTGTTAAGTATTATATTGTATTTATATGGCAATTAAAATATATATTTGATATTATCTTTAAATGAGCCTGTATCAATAAATATTCCAACATCACCACAAGATTTGTCTGAAAAACAGTGAGTAAAATTTTCCAAAATGCTTAATGACATAGCAGCCTAAGTCCCATTTTCAAAACAGACGTAGGTTGGTACATCAATGGGAGATAGGTGTCTAATTCCAACATTTAGGTGTGGCTGACATTCACAAAACTACTACTCAGCTGCCACTTAACCCTGCAGGTGCCTAAGCTTTCACTGGTGGGCATGTGCAAAGACCCCTAAATCCTAACACTGCCTAGAGCTAACAAGTTACTTTTTACTATCACTCACTGACAGGATTTCCAAACTAGATGTTCCCTTTCAAAAGAGACCTGATCTAGTAGGTGTTCTCAGAGCGAAGCTAACCTCCACAAAAGACAGCTTCAGGAAAGCATATACATCTCACAGTACCCATTGGGCACTCATTGACTGTCCAGGAGATCTAGGTTTAAATACACACTTTGTCTGATTTGGGACAGGAAATATTTCTACTATTATATGATGACATTTGTATTTAATTTCCCTATATCCCAGGTAAATGTTTTCGCCACAAGCCAATAAAGTCAATACCTTGTTTTCTGTCTCTCTATCTTTCTGGGACAATGAATATTAAATTATTTATACAAAGTGAAGCAGCTCAAACAGGTGAGATTAAATATCCTAGAATATCCCAAAGCTTGGTGGTTTGGACACTTTCTTGTCTCATGAAAAACATTCAAGTTTCTGCTCCAAATCAGATTGGAAATTTGAAAACAGTTGTTTCAAATGCCAGCAAGCAAGCAACCAACCAACCAAACAAAAAACCCAACCAGATTAGAATGTGAAACTACAGATTTGGAATTCATGTGTAAACTAAATACCTCTGCATTGGGTTTGAATAGAACTTTTGAATGGTTAAGTTATTATAAAAGGTGATTTTTCCCTCTATTATTCTTCTCAGCTCTTGATTAAAGCTGTTGCATCCCTCTCCCAAATTATTTGACTCAAAACTGTGTTTACTTTGCTAACAGTCTATCCCTCTGGATTTGTTTGAATTAACCTTGTGACCCTCTGTGTTGTTCCCCTCCCACAATCTGGTCTTGTGTTCCACTGTGTCTCTCCGATCACCCACTCCTGGACCCCCCAACTTGCTAGATGAGCACCCACTCCTCCGCCTGCCCACACCAGCCTCCTGCTTGTAATCAGTCCCAGGCAGTGGAAATGTGCTCACTAGACACTTGGGGGATGATTCCCCAGCGAGCACCCATCAGCTACACCAGGCCCTTCCATCCTGCAGGGATCGAGACCCTTCCTGGATCACTGCAGGCTCATTTACTCCAGTCCATTAGTTTAACAAAGAAATTGATATGCAATCAACCCTTGCCCTAAATTAGGCAACCACGTGTTCATTCTTGCTCCAAAATCCACACAGTTTTATTTAAAACAAACACTAGCTTGTTGATTTTAAACTATGATTTTAAACTATGATTTTAAGTGATTATATAGCACATCAATGCACAATCAATTAATCCATCAGTCAGGAGTTCATCATTACCAAATAAAAATAACAAGTATTCTAAGAAAAAGTTTACTGTAGTACTCCATTTCTATCTTACTCAGAGGGCTGGCTGCTGGCAGTCTCACAGCTTGGACCTCCTATCCATATGGATAGGTTCAGTCTTTTTTGAGTTGTTTCAAGATGGAGTTTCCCTGGGAAAAAGTCCCTAAATCAGCTTTAAAGGGTGACTTATTCTTTTTCTCCAAATACCCTGCATCCTGGGGTTAGGTGATCCTTTGTATTATAATCTTTCACTCCTGAGCTAGGGAGCTTAATTTGCATTGTCTTTATCATGCACCTCTTCAGTATATATATGCTGAGACACTTCTCTGTTTCTCTGCCCCCACCCACTCCAAGGTATGTGAAATACATGGGGACATGTTTCATATAGGTATGCATGTATGATGCTGCAGGAAACATGACACCATAACAATAATGTACAGCATGTCATGAGCATTCAAAAAAAAAAAAAGAAAGAAAAAGACCTGGCATGGCATATTTTGCATTAAACCATACCATTACATAGCAAAAGCAAACAGGAAAGTTACACAGATTGTATTACAGAGGGTGTGATGGGGTGCATCATGTCACACCCACCCTTCGCTATATTTATATATTTAGCACTAACATGCTATATTTTCCATTTCATGCATCTGATGAAGTGGGATTGTGCCCAGAGAAGCTCATGTAATAAATCAATTTGCTAGTCTTTAAAAGTGATTCGTTAAGATTGATAAGCATGTTTATATATATGTAGCATTTTGTTCTAAGTTCTAAATATGCATGATATATTTCTATTTCCACTCATGCTGTATTTCTGGGTGATACTCCCAGGTAGGATGGCAACAGCACAGAGCCTACTTAATGCCCTATCAAGGTAACTCAAAGGTACAATGAAGCCGGTGAAAGAACCCAGGGGCTAAACCTTATGGGTCACCGGAGCTTGTAAGAACATGCCTATGGACTAGGGACTCTAAGGCTATGTCTACACTGGCAAGTTTGTTCTAATTAAGGAGGCTTAACTGGAACTAACTAAAACCATGGCTACACTAGGCTTTAGTTAGTTCGAATTAAGGGCTTCCTTAATTCAAACTAATAAGTTCAAATAGGGTATTTGAACTAAGGGGTTAATTCAAACTAACTAGTTCGAATTAACCAATGTGGCCATGTTAATTCGAACTAATTTCTTAGTTCGAATTAACCGGCCTTTAAAATGAATGGGGATCACTAATTCAAACTAAGCAAGTGCTTGTTTAGTTTGAACTAACATGCCAGTGTGGCCATGCTAGTTCGAATTAAGCTAATTCGAGCTAACTAAAATTAGTTTGAATTAGTTAGTTCTAACTATCTAATTCGAACTAATTTTAGCAAGTGTAGACATAGGCTAAGGCTCTTCGGCTATGTCTACATTAGAAAAGTTAAATTGACTTTGTTAAGTTGACTTAATAACATCGACTTTAAGTCAACTTAAAGTTGACTTTATTAAGTCAATTTAACAAAGTCGACCTAACTTTTCTAGTGTAGACATAGCCCCTTGTCAACCTTATTAAGTCGACTTAATGCTTTAAGTCGACTTAATAAGGTCAATTTAGGCACTAATCCCCATCCACACTGGCTTTAAGTCAATTTAAGGAGTTAACTTAAGGCTTAAATTGACCTAAAACCAGATGTTATTAAGGCAATTTAGGCTTACCTTAAGTCGACTTAAGGAAATGCTTAAGTTGGCTTAATAAAAGCCCCGTGTGGATGTGGCTTTGTTCAGGTCGACTTAAGCCTCTTTAAATTGACCTAAGTTGCCAGTGTAGATGCACCCTTCCATACCATGTGCTGTGTGACTGTGTTTGGGACAAGCCACCTGACAATGGACCATGCTCATCTTGCTGCACCATCCCCATCTTTCTTTATTCCTGCTTCCTATTTCTGGATCAACTCGTCTACAACTAAAGCTGTGAAACATAGAAATGAGACCCTTCCAGGTACTGTATATTCTCCAGAGAAAGCCTACAAATGCCCCAATTCTGCTGACAATCTGATATATATGGACTTTAATGTCGCTTATGTGTATCTGATTACTTTGACCATTTAACATTTCTCTTCTCATTTATTTCTTTCCTTTCATAATAAACCTTTAGTTTTAGCTACTAAAGGATTGGCTGGCAGTGTGGTATTTAGGGTAAAATCAAAACTCATATTGATCTGGTAATGTGGCTGACTCTTTGAGGGTCACAAGAACATTTTGGTGAAGGGAATAGAGTTTTAAATTACTTATCTCTTTACTAAAAGGAGTTACTGATTGGAAGTCAAAGACTGAAATGCAGTAAAGGTTGTTGTGTAACTTCTTGTTTTAGCTTCTTGATAACCAGTGCGGGTAACCAGAGGCACTGTTCATAACTGGTTGGTGAATTTAGATGCAGTGTTAGTCATCAGTGCTGTGAGAATCTGCTTTCCTTTTTGCAGCCTGCCCTGACCATGGCATTTTCAGGTGGGCTATCCTAGGAACAGACAGGTCACATTTAACATGTATGAAAGATAAAGGACTGAGAGTCCTGGAGACCAAATTCTTTCTTCTATCTGTAGCCTAGCTAGTGACAAAACACACTTTGTTCTCTTCCTGACCAATATACCAACATCTGTCCCTGTAGGGACCATCTCTAGGGAGGGATCAAGGGTGTCAGTCTACTGAGGTCACCAGTGAAATTATTAACTCATTTCATGTAGTTGCATCAGTAATTTATTTCACAAAATAAAATTTCACACATTAAAAGAGTCAGTCTCACCTGAGTATCTCAGGGAGCTTCTCAAATTATTTCAATGTATCAAAAATTAATAAAATAGGAAAAACAGTTTCAGATATCAATTTTAAAACCAGAAAATAGGAGAACAATAACACAGAACGCTCAGAGAGTCAGTGACCTATATCCATTACTAACCCAGGCTAGATTTGAACTCAAACCACAAATGTCTCTGTATTCCAATCCCAACAGGCCCCAAGGTGTCATGTATCCTGGCTCACTGGAGTCTAGAAGTTAGATACCCTTATCCCTTAATGGTTTCAGACTATGTAATATATCCTTAGTTGACTTGAAATGACTAAAAGGCAGAAAATCACTCTAGCATTTACTGTCTGAAAAGAGGTGAGTATGTCCCAAGAGACTAACAGGTAATTTATAGTTAAACATTTTCCTTTGATCTGTATAGCACTTTTTCTATTTTAAATTAATTTGAGTAAGAGCACACAAAGAGAGAAACCCAGAGAGGATTTTATTTCTAAAGACAGTCAGCCAGGAAGTACAGTTGCAAAGACCTAATTTTTTTTATTATTGATTGAGCTACTACCGATACATAACTGACTCAAAATTAAAGATGGGCTACATGGAATCTGGAACATTTGAGCAGTTGAAGAAGAAGTGGGGAATACCCACCATAGCCATGTTGAAGGATCACATAGGCAATGTATAAATGCCTTAAATCTCTTATTCCTTTTCTTTCTCTCTTTATATAGAAATAAATGCTTGTCTTTACTCTTTCATTATCTCCTATATGCTCATCACTTTCTATGCCATTTTGACTGCAAACATGATGACATAAGGCATTTAGTTATGGGTATAAATAGTTACAGAACCAACCATCATTACTCCCCTCATTTCTGCTGATGTTCAGAGGTTATACAGACTTATGCCTGGTATTATCATTATTCTTGTTGCACATCAGGAGGTTCTATATTTTAAAATAATCTTTATCAGTGCCTTGAGAGCTTTTCTCCCAGCTTTTGTATGGCTTCTATGAGACATTATAATTTGATAGACCCTCCCCCAGGGCATAAATGAAATATCACCTTTTAAAGATCAAAAAAATTCAAAGTGTGTGACCCCTGCTTCATCCTTAATTGAAATCTGCATGAAAATGACACAAAGGTGGAGGTGTAACCAATTCTGGCCTTGCAGAACCACCAATTAAACAAACTTTTATCCTGAATTTCCTTGTTTTTGAAGATTTTATGAAAGATTAGAGATCAGAATGGCTTCATCGAAATAGTCTCATCTTTCCTAGGAAACATGTAGCAATGGTTTGGTCACATCTGGGAAGGCACTTCATTATAAGCCCATATTTTCAGAGGTTTCTAACTCTAAAGAGAGTATCTGCTCATATTGCTATTCTCAGCCCAAAGATAACACTTTGAAACAGCCTGATATCATACCATTTGACTACTTATGAATTACGTGTGTGATGATATGTTGTTTTGCCTTTTTTTGAAGGCACTGTAATAAGCTTGCCACTTAATGGCCCTCAGAGAAGTCAAACACAGTTAATTTTTTAAACATCCAACTTGCTATGATTTAGTTCCAAAGGAAAAAAGTGCCTCTAATATATTTAGAACACTTTGTTTAGCAATTGCAAAGTTATAAGTATTTGAAATTGTTCACACTATAGTACGTTCTCTTCTGTTACATTAAAAAAAATGCAGTGAGGAAACCCTGTTTGAAAACACAAAAGTATAAGTACAATATAGCTGGAGCACCACATACTGAAATAAATGTAGCCACGTTTAATTCACTGACTATATAGTGTGTTTACAGCATTTAAGGCATAATCTTATGTGCATGCAATATTATTCAAGTTAATATACATAAACAGGAGGTGACAAGATTAATGACAGCACCTCTCTGAAATTGAAGAAAAAGAGTGAGAAGAGAAGTACATACAGAAGATAAGAGATTAAACTTTAAAATTTCATGATATACACCAGGGAAATATGAATATATAAGGCAAGATGTTTAAAATAAGCTTATAGTTTAAAATAATCAAATAATATTCAATTATATCAACACAATATACGCAACATACAACTTGTGTTATGATTGCAGTATTATATTTGCTTTTTGGCATTATGTATATAAATCTTTATCCCAAGTAACTGACACAAACATTAGGGTCCACACTTGGTGGACATTCCTAATTGTTCCTTCAATATTTGTAATATTTGCAAAACCCTCATCTGGGACTTTTAATTGCAAAACAAATTTAATTCCCCATTTAATATGAAGCTCAAAGCCTAGGCTAAACCAAGTCCAAATGTGGAACTGAGCACACAGCCTAGTACATATTTAGTAATAACTTGGACATAATAGTGAACTTTGGGGAGGGGACTAGTAGAGGGAAGAAGAGGATTTTATGATTTTTCATATATGTGATTTGTAATGTATGTGAAGAGTACTGAATTGAGAGCATTGGAGGTTGCTAATTTCCATATATCCAAAGGACAGGTAAAGCATAAGCTGCTAGCAGTACAAGCTTCCTCCAATTGCCCCATCAACATACCTTAATCTTGAGCAGATACTCACCAGAAACTAGAGACCTAAGAACAGAAACATTGAAGCAGGCACATATTGCTGCAATAAACCCTGTTGCCAACTTTACCCATATATCTACACAAAAGACACCATCATAGGACCTAATCAAGCCAGCTATTCCATCAAAGGCGCATTCACCTGCTCATTCAGCAATGTGATTTATGCCATCATGTGCCAGAAATACCCCCAACCTGTCCACTACTGCCTTATACATTGGACAAACAGGACAGAAGTCTGACATCAGAAATAACAACATTAAAAAATTCCATTGAACCCACCTGCAATATTTATCAATGTCATGTCAAATGACACCATCAGATATGCAAATATTGATGCAGAGGTAGAGGGAAAGGACCAGGGACGTCATTGCCGCCAAAATAGGTTTGGGGCCCCGGCCAGGATCCATCCTGGGAGGCCCCAATCCATCATGGGTGGTGCCGATCCAGCCGGCGGTGGCTAGGTGGGCCCTGGATCCACAGCCCCAGCAGCGGCAGAATTAGCCCCGGATCCATGGCCCCGGCAGGAGCTGGATCAAGCCAGCAGTGGCCGGGCGGGTCTCAGATCCACAGCCCCAGCAGAGGCCAGATCAGGCTGGCAGCAGCCGGGTGGGCCCAGAATCCATGGCCCTGGCAGGGGTGCATTGGGCCGCCAGTGATGGCCGAGCCCCGGGTCCCCACCAGAACCAGGGCACTGCTGCTGGGACTCAGGGCACATGCCCCACGTGCCAGGCGCCAGCGATGCCACTTGAAAGGACAAGATTGATAGTCCACTTTTAGTGGTCAAAGGAGCAGAATTGTCAACCAAGAGAAAGAAGTAAAGAACACAAGTATAGCCTGAGGAATTCAATCAAAATCAAATACTCTGGAATTGTGCTTCTATGAAAATCATTAAGATATGTCCAAAAGTAACAGGAAAGCAACGTATGGATTTTGTTTGCTTGTTTTTTGCTGCACCGTACATCATAATATGTATGTTACAGCACTTAGAAGTGGAACATAAGATTCTTATGAATCAATGTTTTGCATAAAACTATTGGCTGAAGCTCTGCTTTCTGGCATAACATGCCATTGTTTGACGGCTTTCTAAAAACCATTCTCTGCTTGAACTACCAACACAACATATTTGTTAGCTTTATGCTCCACAAGTCACTTTGCTATGCCGTAGGATAATTACTATCAAGTTTTGTTCTGTGATACTTTTGGCACAGTTATATATTAACATCATGAGCTGGCTGACCCTTTCAGGCAAGCTAGGCTCAGCTTTGCCCATGATTAAGCAGCTATTCCTCAGTCAAGTTGGCAACACGAGGGTTAGTTAGTGACCCCAGCTGGTTGTAATGGAGCTTAATTAGAAAGACTGATCCTAGTTATGGTGGTGCAGAAGAGGGAGTACAACTTAATTAGGTGTAGGAACTCAAAAGAGGGAGGAAGACCTTGGAGAGAACAAGATGAGTTCCACTCTGGGAAGACACTGCAGAATACCAGCTGAGTCACCCATAGCAGCAAAATAGGCTCCTGTGGTGGAACCCTGAGACAGGGCCTCCATGAAACAGGTTGATCATCAGAGGTAAACTGCTGAAGGTCTCAGCAGTGGGAAGCAGTGAGGGAATCCTGCTGGGGAAGTTCAAGAGAATTTTTGCAGGGGCTAGAAGGAGAGGTTAGGAAGCAGATGATTTCCATTAAGCCTGAAAGGATCATAAAAACTAGACTCTGAGAGGGAGTCACGTGAAGATGGTGGCTGGGACTGACCAGTACAGTCCCAAGGAAATGGCCCCCAGGGAGGATACAAGAGGTGAGGACCCCTGCAATGCTGCATGCAGGCATGAGAGAGAACCCTAAGATGAAGATATCTTCTTATGATGGGATCTGAACTTTTGATTTGCTTTTGACACTCTCACATTTATGACCTTTTAATATATTGTGATTTTACCAGATAACATTACAGAAGAAAACTTTGGTTTCTATAATTAAAGATTTTTCACTTATTGGCATCTAGTGGGATTCTCTCAAGAGTTCTTGCTTATTTTTTGATTTGTACTGAAAGGATATGTGTATGTATCTAAATAGGTTTTCAGAAAAGGCTATATGTTTGGGGTAACAAAAGCAGAACTGACTTTTCCCTGCACCTATTGCAAACTATAACATTCTTCTAAACATGCGGGGGGAGAGGGGAAGGATGGAGCACTGAAATGGTCATTCTTACCATTTGTGGTTGCAGAAGAGAGTTATTCCAACATGCAGATATGTTTGCAGCACAGAAAAAAACTGTAGAAATAGGATCTTCAGGTGCAGACTCAGGAAAGCTTTCTTATTTAGAACGGGAATTAAGCAAGCACATGCTCAAGTCTTATTGAAGTCAAAAAGATTTAAGCTCAAGCTTAAATTTAAGCATGTGTTTAGGTGTTTCGCTGTCTGGGACCTTAAACTACCATTAAACAGAGGGAGTGGGAGAAGTGTTCATTCTGAGAAACTGTTTACCTCAGTCAGATCTCCAAAGAGATATTTATTCCTGTGGGATCATGAGCTATTACAAAAGCAGCTGCATTGGCCAGCCTCCCATAGAGTCATGATCTGTACCTTTCCAGGCTCTGCAAACTCCAAAAGGAAACTGATATTTTTTCTCAATATGATTTCCCTCCCACCTTTTTCTGAATAACAACTTCTTTAGAACCCAATAGTAACCTAAACCCTGTGTAGTCAGGCGGCCAGCCCCCTCCGGCGGGCCTGACCCGTTTCTTCGTCCCTGGAAGGGAAGCAAACTGTCTCTGGCCCCTCGGGCGGGGCAGGCAGGGAAACAAACTG
>ML685807.1:6883957-6903234 GCA_007922175.1 Pelusios castaneus
TGTCTCTGGCCCCTCGGGCGGGGCAGGCAGGGAAACAAACTGTCTCTTGCAGTTAGGTTCCTAATTCAGGCCGTGGCGACTCCACGCCTGTCAAGGCTTCTGGGGCGGTACCAGAAGGGGGGAGGCAGGGGGACGCAGGCCCACCCAACTCCACTGCGTCCCAGCCCAGGGCCCTATCCGTGGCAGAGGGTTCTACCACGGGCCTGGCGTAGCCCTCACCAGGGGTCAGTAACTCAGGCTCGGGAACCGCCGAGTCATAGTAGGCCTCTCGGTCCCCTGGGCCACTTCCTGCCCCCGTCCCCACTGGTACCTGGTCAGGGCCCTCATCGCCCTCTTCCTCGGGGTAGTCACCAAGGGGGAGGTCACACAGTCCGGCCACGTCCTCTGCTAATGGTAACTCCTCCAGGTCGCTGCCCGCCTCTGGGGGTGGTGCGTCTTCCTCGGCAAAGGGGAGCTCCTCCAGGTCGCAGCCCGGTGCTGGGGCGGGATCATCCGATTGACCCGCAGGCGGTGTGGGTAGCGGGAGGTCCACGTAGTCCTCCGGTTTTAGGTCCCTGGGCGGCTGGTCTCTACAGGCGGTTCCACCAGGGTCCAGTTGCCCGTCAGGGCCCCAGGCCGCAGGCAGGTTCTCGGCCGGGTAGTAGTCAGGCGGGCGCTGGGGAAGGAGCAAAGAAACACCCTTCCCCTTCGGCTGCCTCCCTCCCCCTGAGCGCCCAGGCGTGGCCCTTATATTTCCTGCCCCGCCCACCTGCTTCCGGCCTGACGGACAGGGTGCCTCTAGCTCCGCCCACTTAGGTGTAACAGGGCCCAGGCTGTCCATCTCCGAGGGGGGCCATACTCCCTCACTACACCCTGTCAAGAATAAATTCTTTTTTTGGACTTCAGCTAGCCAATAGATGTACTTACATAATTCTATTTAATGTACTTTGCAAACAAGGTAGGTTGTGATTAAAATGATTTTCAACTTTTTCCTTCTCATTCACTTTTCAAAAGCTTTTTTTTTTTTTTTGGTTATTAATTTCCCTTCTGATCTTAGTATTTGTAAGTTTCAATTTTACAGGAACATTTTTCCCCACAACATATTCAGTCCCTAAAACTCCAGATTCTCCTTTCCCTAGTGACAATCTTGGAGAAATATAAATTAAAATTAGTTTCAGTGCATTGAATTAATTATTCCATTTATTGCTTATTATCTTGCTTTGTGGTTTTACGTGCCTCTGAACTATAGATGGGATTAGGAAGGAAGAAGAGAGAATCAACTAATTAAATTTAGGCCTCCAAAAGACACAAAATGGCTTGAAAGCCTGGGAAGAAAGTAGAGTGAAAACTTCTTTTTAAAAAGTTTCAGAACATATAGCAATATGAGTATTTAGAGGGTTTTTTATGTTTTGCAATTACTTAGCAAAAAGTGCAATGTGTGAGCAGCAACTCTGATGTTTTTTAGGGATCTTTAGAGATTAAAAAGTAAAAGTTTAAATTAGGATAAGAAGCTACATGTACACTGAAATGAAATTGTTGCTAAATTATTTCTCTACCACTTACCTATAGCGGGCATAGCTAATACCGTTGGTCTATATACTGTGTGAATTAGCACTACCAGAAAGCAACATCATTACTCAGTTACTGAGGGGAAAAATGAAGAATCAGTGGGAGGAGCTGTTATAAATGTATGGCAGACAAAACCTTGGAAATGACAACAACAGACTTCAGAGCTGGGGTCTGCTATATCAAATCTCACTCCAAGTAAAATATTATATTCTCCCAAAGCTGGGTGCAATATTAAAAAAAAAGAAAAAGCTGTTGTTATAATTGTCATCATATTACCACAAACAAATAAAGCAAGTTTGGATGACTTGAGGATTTGGTCACAGCAACATCAGATAAGATTTAACGGAAACTGAAATAATATACAGAAATGCTACAAACAAGGGTAATCTGTACAAAGTCATAAAGAAAAAATTAGGAGCATGCTGGAGGCTAATTATAAATAAATCAAATGAGTTCTTAGAACATTTTTTTTTCAGGCGCATTCCAGTCTGGCGTTCGGGCGCACACACACACACACACACAGAAATTTGTTGGGGCGCGTCTACACTAGTAAATTAAGTCGACTTAAGCCAGCAGCTGGAGTGTGGGTCCCGGGGAGAAGGGACCATGGAGCTTCCTTCTTGCCGGCGACCTAAGTGGTCCCGGAGAGAAGGGAGCCCCACGGTCCCTTTTCCCTGGGATCCCCGCTCCACCTGCCAGCTGCTGAGCAGCTGGAGCGCGGGTCTCCCGCTCTTCCTCCTGGCTAGGACCACTTGGGTCCCGGGGAAGTTCTCCCTGAGACCCGAGCTGTCCCCGCTAGAAGGGGCTGGCTCTCCCTGGACCGAACTAGTTGAATTAGAGAGTCTAGTCGAGTTAGTAAGGCCCACTTTAAGTCGACTTAGGAGTCCTGTGTGGACTCTCTAAGTCGACTTAATAAGGTTGACTTAAAGTCGACTTATTTAAGTTGACCTAAATTCGCCAGTGTAGACATAGCCTTGGAGGGCAAGAGAAGTTAGCCCTAGTCTACACTTGCCGCGCTTTTCATTGGTAGTCAACGGGAGATACGCAAGGTACATAAAATACCTTGCATATCTCCTGCCAACTTCTTAACTCCCCCCTACACATTGCACTAAGCAGACTGGAAATGGCATCCAGTTGGTGTAGTGCTACTCCAGGTATGGAGCTGGAGTTACAGCTCTGGTTCCATGTTTGACTGAGCACACCTTAACAGACTGCTTAATCGAACATGGAAGAGTGCACTGATGGTGGCGCCTCTGCCACCATCAATATAGACATAGCCTTATTCTATAGTTTCACTTTGCAGTTTTCCTGTGGTATTGTTTCTGTAGACACTTAAGCATCCAATTAACTGTAATAACATGGGCAGTTCTGTGAAAGAAAATGTGCTTAGGCTATGTACACATGATCAGATTAAAGCGCAACATGGCAATCGCGCTATAAAAAACACGTAGCCTTTATTGCGGGATGGCGCGTACACACGTCGCTCCTTGTAACGCAACAGAATTCTTTGCAATATCGCGGTGTAGCACAATGAATTCTGGGCACCTATCCCACAGTTCAATTTTCCCTCAATCTGCGCTTGGAATCATGGGATGAAGGAAAGGAACGCAAAGCTCCATGGGTAAAATCTTAGTTTCCCGTGATGCACTGTGCTCCCCTTGCGTCTTCCTCGTTGCCAATAGCAACTCGCGCCTATTTTCAACAGTGCAGTGACGCACCGCACCACTTGCGAGCAATCACAACAGCGACAGCATGGATCCTGCTCTGATCTCCACTGTCGCCTTCAGCATTCTAAATACATCTCGGCTTGTTGCTCAGTACGCAATGAGCTCTAAGTCAGACGAGGACGCTGAGGAGCAGGGGCTGATCGATGCCATGCAGAGCAACAGCACCGCGTTGCTCATCTCCTTCACTGATCATCTGCACATGGTGCAATGCCGTTTCTGGTCGCGAGAGACGAGCACCGAGTGGTGGGATCACATTGTTATGCAGCTGTGGGATGACGAGCAGTGGGTACAGAACTTTCGAATGCGGAAAGCAACCTTTCTGGAACTGTGTTCAGAGTTGGCCCCTGCCCTGCAATGTAAAGACACCAACATGAGGTCAGCCCTAACCGTGGAGAAGCGTGTTACGATTGCTGTCTGGAAGATGGCGACTCCTGACTGCTACCGGTCGGTTGCAAACCAGTTTGGAGTCGGGAGGTCCACCGTCGGATTAGACCTCTCACAAGTCTGCCGAGCCATCAATCGCGTTCTGCTATGGAGGACAGTGACGTTGGGCAATGTTCGTGAGATTGTGGACGGCTTTGCTGCCATGGGATTCCCTAACTGCGGGGGAGCCATAGACGGTACACACATCCCTATTTTGGCTCCAGACCATCTCGCGACCGAGTACATCAACAGGAAGGGCTACTTCTCCATGGTGCTACAAGCACTCGTGGATCACAAGGGGCGTTTTATGGACATAAATGCTGGGTGGTCGGGAAAGGTGCATTATGCGCGCTTTTTCAGGAACACTGGTCTGTACCAGAAGCTCCAAGGGGGCACCTTCTTCCCTGATCAAAAAATTACAGTGGGGGATGTGGACATGCCCATAGTCATCCTTGGAGACCCGGCATACCCACTGATGCCATGGCTCATGAAGCCATACACCGGTAACCTTGATCACAGCAAGGAGCGGTTCAATTACAGATTTAGCCGCTGCAGAATGACTGTGGAGTGTGCCTTTGGCCGTTTAAAAGGTCACTGGCGATGTTTGTATGGGAGGCTGGACTTGGTGGAGGACAACATCTCTGCTGTGATTGCATCGTGCTGTGCCCTTCATAACATTTGAGAAAGTAGGGGAGAAAAGTTTTCCCCGGGGTGGGCTATGGAGGCACAGCGCCTCGAGGAAGCATACGAACAGCCAGCCACTAGGAATATTAGGGGGGCCCAAGGAGAAGCTGCTCGCATAAGGGAGGCACTCAGGGACCATTTCAATGATGCCCTCCCCTAGTTAACTTCCAGGACGCATCAGGTGCACCTTATGAGATTTTCAATGTGTACAAATAAAGCCACTCTTCAAATTATTTGTCACTGTTTTTATTAAAACCTAAAGGGGGGGGTTACAGGTGGGTGTAGCTGCGGGTCTCTAAAAAGTAGCTCTGGGGGGGACTGGATGTTGCAGTGTACCAGAGGGACGGGTGGCCTTCAAAGAAATTCTTTGAAGGACTACGGGGTGTGGGAAGCAGACACGGCTGAACTGTATGGAGTGGAGCCCGTACATTAATCGCCTGGGTCTGCAAAGCAATCATGCTCTTGAGCAGTTCTGTTTGCTCCTTCATCATGCTTATCAGTTCATCCCTGTGTTTCTGCCTCCTCTGTTGGGATTCCTCTCTCCAGGCTCGATTCTCCCTCACGGATTCCTGTGCTGTTTTCAGCAGGTCCTGAAACATATCCTCCCTGTTTCTTCGAGCATGCTGCCGAATGTTTCTCATGCGGTCAGTTAGGGTAGACACCGGCCTTGTGAAGGTCGAATCTAAAAAAAAAAGAATAATAAAGCTGTTGTTAACACATAGCCTAGATAACCAATGTAACCTTCCAGTAGCACATTCCACTGGAAGGTGCAAGACAGTCAACATCCTATGCTTCGCTGAAGCGGACAAGGTACATCCTAATAGAAAGCTTACTGGGGGCTAACATTCTGCACAGGGCACACAGATGGAACCCGATATCTCTCTCCTCAGAGTGCCCCTGCCAGCTAGAATACATATCCTACATGCCACCGGTTGCAAGCCAGGACCGTATGCTGCTGCACTATGTGCTGCCATGGTTCCCAGGGCTGTGCTTTGCAGCTGGCGAGGCAAAGTATCTGTCTTTCGGAGCGTAGACACAAACGCTCTCCCATCTAACCTGAGTAGTAGGCTCTGGAGGTACATCGAGGAAACCATTACTGACCTAAACACAGATGATTTTTTGACAATCACCGCTTGTGTTGATGCACTTCTAATGAATGCAGAGTAAAAAGCGTGCACAGCAGGGACTGAAACAGCAAACACCCCCACCCCAGACAATGATATTTTAGCAGGAGCCATAGCTGCACGAAAGAGAAACTTACCGGAACCCCCCTCTGCCGCCTCAGAGGACACGCTGCAATTCATGTCTTGGATGGACGTCTCAGCGAGGGTGCAGAAGAGCTCCTGGCTACACGCTGTTGCGCTTTCCTCCAGGTCATCCTCCATCTCCTCCTCCTCATCGATCACATCCTCAACCTGCTCGGGTCTGGCATTCACTGGATGAGGGGGGGCCAATGTGTCCACGGGACTCTGCAGTGGTTGTGGGGTCCCCACTGAGGATGGCTTCAATCTCCTTATAGTACCTGCATGTAGCAGGCGCTGATCCCGAATGGCGGTTTGCCTCCTTCACTCGGTGATAGGTTATTCTTAGCTCCTTCACCTTTGATCTGCACTGTACAGTGTCTCTATCATAACCTCTCTCTGACATGGCCCGAGAAATTATGCCAAATGTATCATAATTTCGCCTGCTGCCGCGTAGCTACGCCTGCACAGCATACTCTCCCCAGATGCTCATCAGGTCCAGCATCTCTGCCGTGCTCCAAAAGGGTGCGCGTCTTCCATGACGGGCCGCCATTGCTACTGATGATCGGAGCTGCACTCCACTCCACGAGGAAGAGAACAGGAAGTGAAACAGACAGACAGAAATTCAAAAATCCCAGGATCAGGGCGGGCACTGTTTCGTCACGGCCATAGAGCGGGTGGGGGAAGACCAGAGAGGACAACTTTGGAATGCTGGGACACTTCCGGAGGCCAATCATTGCGCGGCAAGCGTACACACGAGTGGAAAGGCGCAACAGCTGTTCCGCGTTAACTGCTACCATCCTCGTCGAGGTGGTTTTTGTATTGCGCTACAACAAGGCAGTTAACGCGCAACAGCCCTATTGCATGTGTGTACGTTGTTGTTGGTATCGCGCGGTAATGATTGTTAATGCGCGATAAAGTGATCGTGTGTACAAGGCCTTAGTCTGCAATATCAGAGCTGTTTGCATACCTCAAGTACTGAGTACCACAAGTACCACATTGTGCCTAGTTTGGTTTCCAGGCTTGAAAAGGGGTATTAGTAGGAGAGTGGAGGAGCCAGGAAAAACAGTTTGTTCAGCTGACATCTATGATGATACCAGGACTTCATGGTGATTAAAACTGTACCCAGGCAGATAAAGTCATCTTATTCAGGTTGGCTTCAGGCATGTCCCCTGCCTCCAGTGTTTCCCCCAGGAATTGAAATGGAGTGGGAGGTTTTGAATTTATAGGGAGAGCAAAGGAGGGACAGTTAGGGATGAGACTTTGAGGGTGAAGATGGGCTGTATGGCACCATAATAAAAAACTGAAAAGGGTTTCACAACCATTTTATTAGATGTATCTCATGTTACAAAATTATTCAAGATAATTAAGTCCAAAGCAGGCTGCAAAGAGTTACAAAGAAATCTTAGGAAACTGATTGACTGGGCAACAAAATGGCAGATGAGATACAATGGTCATAAATGTAAATAAAACAGAATCCCAGCTATACATATAAAATGATAGGCTCTATGGGTATGTCTACACTTGTTAAGCTAAGTTGACTCTGTTAAGTAGACTTAAAAAGGTCCACTTAAAGTCGACTTAACGGGGCATCTACAATTTAAGTCGACTTAAGTCAACCTTGTTAAGTTGAATTAACATAGCCTGTAGTGTAGACATAGCTGTCCACACTGGCTCTAAGTCGACTTACTTAATAAGGTCGACTTACTGCTATTCCCTGTCCACACTGGCTTTAAGTCAACTTAATAAGTTGACTTAAGCCTTCATTTGACCTAAAGAGGGGAAGTTATTAAGTCAACTTAAGAGAGCACATAAGTCAACTTAATAAGCGCCCAGTGGACGCGTTGTTCTTTAGGTCAACTTAAAATCTTGGATAGTTTGCTGAAAACATCTGCTCAATTTGGAGTGGCAAACAAAAAAGCTAGTTGCATGTTACGAACTATTAGAAAAGGGACAGAAAATAAGACAGAAAATATCATAATGCCACTATATAAAACCAATGTATGTCCTCATCTTGAATACTGTGCACAGATCTGGCTGCCCCATCTCAAAAAAGATATAATGAAATTGGAAAAGGTACAGAGGAGGGCAACAAAAATGATTAGGTGTGTGGAACAGCTTCCATATGATGAGACATTAATAAAACTGGGACTTTTCAGCTTGGAAAAGAGATGACAAAGGGGAGATATGATAAAGATCTATAAAATCTTCACTGGTGTGGATAAAGCAAATAAGGAAATGTTATTTAATACTTCACATAACACAAGAACTAGGAGGTGACCCAATGAAATTAATAGGCAGCAGATTTAAAACAAACAAAAAGAAGTATTTCTTCACACAATGCATAGTCAGCCTGTTTAACTCCTTGCCAGGGGATGTTATGAAGGCCAAGACTATAAATGGGTTAAAAAAAGAATTAGATAAGTTCATGAAGAATAGGTCTATCAATGGTATTAACTGGGATGGGGAGGGATGAATGCAACACTGTGCTCTGAAATGTTCCGAGTCCCTTTTTGCCAGAAACTGGGACTGGATTGCAGGGGATAGATAGCTCCATGACTGCCCGTTCTGTTCATTCACTCTGAAGCACCTGGCATTGGCCACTGTCAGAAGACAGGTTACTGGACTAGATTGGCATTGGTCTGACCCAGTATGGCTGTTCTTATGCAAAAAAATAATTAAAATATAAATGTTTAGCACAGAAACTCTCCAAGATAATGACCTCTCAAGATAGTGATGATGTGAGATAATGACCTTGGCAAATACAGAATTTTAAAAATCTTGGCCTACTGGGAAACACATATTTATATAAGATTTCTGGTCACAAATCTAGTATTCTGGAATAAAGTCACTAAAATACAATCCAACAAACAAATGTTTCTTTAATGTGCCACCCCTTTCTCCTTCCACCCATCCCACTCACTGTGTTGTCCTTGTTCAGTACTGGAGACTGACAGTTCAGAGATGCTTTCTCATGATATCAACCTCCCATGGCAGGGAAGAATGGGAAAGATGACACCTTGCTTGGTCCTCCAGTTGCTTGCTGCTCATTCTGGTCACTGTTGTTGCTCATGCTGTTCACCCCATCACTCTGTCATGGATGGCCTCCTGCACAATCTCATTCTGCTTCCATCTCCACTGTGACCTCACCGCTGGGAGTAGGTCTTAGAGGTTCCACAGCTCTCAATTATTTCAGATCTCAATGGGGGAACTTATGTTGCTGCAGGCTGGCAGTCTCTCCACAGAAACACTATGGCTATGTCTACACCGAGAAATTTAGGTTGACTTTACCAAGTCGACTTTACTAAGTCGACTTTAAGTCGACCTTATTAAGTCAACTTAGAGAGTTCACACAGGACTCTTAAGTTAACTTAAACCTGGCCTTACTAAGTCTAGTTAGGTCCAGGGGATGGGAGGCTCCTTTGGAGCCTCAGCTACAAGGGAGAACCAGTCCCGAAGCAGCAAGCCACAGAGCGGTCTGGGGGAGAAGGGAGCATGGAGCTCCCTTTTGGCCTGGACCGCTTGGCTCCCTTCTCTCCGGGTCCCCAGTGGTCCCGGTGGTCCCAGCTAAAAGGGAGCCCTGTGGCACCACCGCTGGTCCCGGCCAGAACGGAGCCCTGCTGCTTCTTTCTGGCTGGGACCGCATTCCAGCTGCTAGGAATCCCCTGGGAGCTCCTCTGCAGTGGAGCTCCATGCCAGCAATTGCCAGCGCTCCAGCAGTTAGGGAGCCCCAGGGGCACCCCAGCAACAGAGCGCCGTGCCGGCAATTGCCCCCAGGGGCTCCCCAGCAGCTGAAGTGCGGACCCAAGAGGAGCTGCAGGGCTCCGTTCTAGCAGGGACCCTTCAGTCCCGGGCAGAAAGGAGCTCCATGCTCCCTTCTGGCCGGGACCACTGGAGTCCCAGCCAGAAGGGAGCCCCATGGTTCCTTCTTCCCGGGACATGAGCGGTCCCAGGGAGCTGGGATGAGCTGCAAGCGGCTTCCTGGGGAGAAGGGAGCAGGGGCTCCCTTTTTCCCCTGCCCTAAGTCGACTTACCCTGTAAGTCGACTTAGGGCATCCACACTGCTTAAGTTGACTTAAGAAGTCGACTCAAGCATTAAAGTCAATTTAAAAGCAGGTCTTTTAAGGACTTAAAATTTCCTTAAGTCGGCTTAAGCAGCAGCTTAAGTCGACTTAAGGAAACTCCAGTGTGGACGCAGAGTAACTTAAGTCGACTTAAGCCTGCTTAAGTCAACGTAATTTACTAGTGTAGACGCACCCTGTGACTGTCCCACAGCAGATCCAAGCACTAGCATTTAGACCTGATTATCAGTGATTTCAGTTATCATGGTAACTTAAAACAACAAAAGACTCTCTATGGAGCGTAACACTGCATGTTATTAGCCGACAACTGGAGGGGTGTTGGGAAAATGTATGAGGGGTGGGGGGGAGTGAAGGGAAATCCCTGATTGCCTCCGACTACATTTTCTCCAGTAACACACCACACAGCAGGCAGTTCTAATAGATCTTTTATATTGGATTGCTTTAGCTGGGCTCCATGGGATCATCTGCACCCAACTTGCTGTTCTCCTCCAAGCTCTCTGACCCTAAGCTTCCCACACCGAGTTAGGAGCATTCCAGTATGAAAGTCACATGACTCAAATATTTGCCCCTTCCCCTCCCCAAACTTGTACTGGTGATCCTTCCAGGAGCTACCATTCCCAGAATGCATAATTTTAAATAGGCTGCAGCATGGAAAAAGATTATCTAGTCTTGAAATCCCAATCACCTTAAAGAGGACAGATCATGCTATTACAATTACTTTTCGGAGAGTGAATACTTTAGATATGTAGCCCATAGTGAAATGGAATTCTAGAAATGTAGGGCTGGAAGGGATCTTGAGAGGTCATCTAGTCAAGCCCCCTGCACTGAAGCTGGAGCAAGTATATTAGACAATTCCTAGGAGGTGTCTATCTAACATATTGCTTAAAACCTCCAGGGAAAGGGATTACTTCCTTGCAGTCCTGTTCTAGTGCTTAACTATTCTTATAAGTTTTTCCTAATATCTAACCTAAATTTTCCTAATATCGAGCCTAAATTTCCCTAGCTGCAGATTAAGCTGGTTACCTCTTGTCTTACCATAAGTGGACACATAAAACAATTGATCATGCCTGACCAAGCTGATTGATTTCTATGATGAGATGACTAGATTTTTGGATGCTGGAATAACCGTCAATGTGATATACCTTGACTTTAGCAAATCTTTTGATACAGTTTCCCACAGCATTCTTGTCAGCAAGTTAAGGAATTATGGGTTGGATGAATGGACCATAAAATGGATAGAAAACCGACTAGATCATTGGGCTCAGAGGATAAGGATCAATGTCTAGTTGGCAACCAATAACGAGTGGAGTGCCCCAGAGTTCTGTCCTGGGGCTGGTTCTGTTCAACATCTTCATCAATGATCTGGATGATGGGATAGATTGCACGCTCAGTAAGTTTGCGGATGACACCAAGCTGGGGGGAATGATAGACACACTGGAGGGCAGAGCTAGGATTCAGGGAGACCTAGACAAATTGGAGCATTGGGCCAAAATAAATCACATGAGGTTCAACAAGGACAAGTGGAAAGTCCTGAACTTAGGACGGCAACTTGCAGGAGATCCTGGATCGCTTCACTGGATTCAGGTTCCCCAACTGCGGGGGCACCGTGGACAACACCAACATCCCAAGCTGAACCCCAGACAAGTGGGCCACAGACTACCTGAACAGGAAGGAGTACTACTCTATGGTCCTGCAAGCCCTTGTCGACCACCGAGGGCTCTTCACTAACATCTATGTGGGCTGGCCAGGGAAGGCACACAACGTCCATATCCTGCGAAACTCTGGCCTGTACTGGTGCATGAAGATGGGCACCTTCTTCCCCGAGCACAACATCACTATCGGGGACGTGCAGACGATCATCATTATCCTGGGAGATGCCACCTACCCCTTTCTGCCTTGGCTCATGAAGCCCTAAACGGGCAACCTGGATGCCAGCAGGGACCTCTTCAACCAGAGGCTTGGTCGTTGAGCATTGCATGGACGTTGAGCGTGCCTTCGGCCATCTGAAAGAACACTGGAGGGCCATCCTGACTTGCTTGGAGCTCGGTGAGACTAACATCACATCGGTCATCAGTGCATGCTGTGTCCTGCATAACCTGTGCAAGCTAGAGGGGGAAAGGTTCCCACACACCTGGGAGGCTGAGGTCGAACAGAGTTTCAGCAGCTTAATGATGAGGTGCCATGAACACAGCGGGCCCAGCAGCAAGCGATGCTGATCTGGAAAGCACTGAAGGCCCACTTCCTCAGTGAGCAGCACTGAGGTGTGACCCTGCTACTAGGCACCATTACCATGCCCACCCACCCATGCTGGCCCCCTCACCCCCAGCAGCCTGTCTTCCCCCATCCCCAAACCAATATTAGGCAGAACACATGTAAGAACGATCTACAGGGTTTTTATTCATAGGAGGAACTGGAGGGTGGGAGCTGTGGGGACTGGGGGATTTGGGGAGAGTGAGTGGGCTTGGGGTTGGGAGGAGAGTCGGGGTGGTGGGCCGGTGCTAGCGGCCTCAGGGAGGCAGGTCCTGGGCCTGCAGATGTCCACCCCGTGTCCTGAACTGCCGGTGACAAGGGATGCTGGGGTCTGGGGCAGGGGTACCCTTGGCCCACCGAAGGTATAGGCACTCCTCCAGATGCTCAAGGGAGTGGGTCTGACACTCCATCAGGTTGAGCAGGCGCTGGAATATCCCCTGCTCAACCCTCCCATGGGCTTCCTCCCTCTCACACCAGGCCCTCAGGTCTGCCTCAGACTGCTCAGTGATGTGGAGCAGCTCCCCGAAGTGTACGTACTGTGAGTGATGTCCCTCCTCCTCCTCGCCAGAGCTGGCCGCACCCTGGGAGTGCCACATATCAAGGGCTCCGGGTCTGCTGGAGAGAAGGAAGAACAGAGTTCCTCCCATTAGCTAGTGCGGTGTGCAGCCTGACAGCAGCTGCTGTACCACGATCATCCCCCTGCTTCCTAATCCCTGTCCTTTGAGACAGAGACCCCTTGGTACATGCCGCCATGCTCTGCTGCACAGGTCGGGTGCAGTGCCCATGTTGGTGAGCCTCAAGACGCCCTGCCCCAGGTGTCTGCTGGTGTCGGGCAGATGCTCTCTGGCCTTGGCATTCCCACTTATGGTCCCCCCATCCTATCTTCGGACACGCTACCGCACCGCTCAGCTCCAGGTCCCCACCACCACATGGCCCTCTGCCCCTCTACCCCTGTGGGAGGGCCTCCATGCTCCCCCACCCCGGGACCCTGCCTGTCCCCGGGCCATGTCCTCCTTCAGTCCCTGTCCCACATGCATGCACAGACCTGCTGGCAGGGAAGGAGGGAGCACGCACTGGCAGTTGCAGCAGGGGTTTGACACAATATCCCCTCGCCTGAGTCTTCCTCAGCTGGGGGGAGCCTCCTCCTGCATGCCTGCGTCTGCTGTCGGGGCAGGGATCATCTCCAGACTGGTGGTCTATGAGGCCAGTGAGGTGCTCTGCTGCTGCTGGCTGGTCTCCCCCTGGTCCAGCATCACATTCTTGTCCACTGAGCCCTCTTCGCGGTCATCGTCGGGGAAGGGGGGCTCGGTGGAGTCGATGGTGTGGGCCGGCAGGCAGCTGCTCTCCTGCCCCAGGAAGGAGTCCAGCTCCTGATAGTAGCCGCAGCTGCTGGTGGTGGTTGTCCTCACCCACAGCATGTCCTCCAGGGCTTTTTAGTAGCCGTGGTGGACGTCCTTGATTTTCACCCAGACCTTCTAGGTGTCCCGGCTGTGTCCCTTCTCCACCAGGGCCTAGGAAATGGTGGCATATACCTCCCAGTTGCGGTGGCTGCCTGCAGGCGGGAGTGCACTGCCTCCTCTCTCCAGATGGCCCCATGACAGGCCCACTTTCAGCACGGGCCCTGCTCCTCCGTGTTGCCAGATGGCAGGCCTGGCCAGCTCTGGAGAGTAGGGTGGACAGGGCTTTGTCCTGCCATGTGGTTGGCCAGGGCAGGCTCTTCCTGGTGGCCAGGAACTCTGGTAGGGGGACTGGCGGCCAATTAGGTCAACTTAAGGGCATTCCCCATCTACACTGGCTTAAGTCAACTTAATAAGGTTGACTTAAGCATTAAGTCAACCTTCAGAGCCCATGTTATTAAGTAGACTTAAGGAAGCGCTTACATCAACTTAATAAGCGCACAATGTGGATGCAGCTGTCTGTAGGTCGACTTAATTGTCCTTAAGTGAATCTAAAGCTCCAGGGTAGATATACCCTAAGACTCTCCCTACTCATGGATTCTCAAAGCCTGGACTCCAACTGAAGACCAAACATCTACACTGCAATACTTATAAATCCACAGCCCAAGCCCCAAGGGCCTAAATCAGCTAACCTGGTCAAGGTATGGCTGTACTGTGGGTTGGGTCTTCCATTACAGTGTAGACATACCTACAGATTCCAAAGCCAAAAGGGAGCATTGTGATCAGCCTATCTGATCTTCTGTATAGCACAGGCCATAGAATTTACCCAAAATAATTCCTGGTGCCCATCTTTTAGAAAAGCATCCAATTTTTTTTAAAGAAAATATTTAAAATAGTCAGCAATGCAGAATCCACTATGACTCTTGGTAAAGTGTTCCAACAGTTAATTACGCACTCAAAAAATTATACCTTATTTCTAGTTTGAATTTGTTGATTCATATTCAATTTTTGATGCACTATATCCCTTACATCCTTTTCTAAAGTCCTATCACCTAGCCAGTTGTCTTTGTTTGATTTTTTCTTCCTCTCTGTAGTACTTTGTATATGATTTTACTGAATTTCATCTTGCTGATTTCAGACCAATTCTTCAGTTTGTCAAGGTCATTTTGACTTTTAATTTTGTCTTCCAAAGTACTTGCAACCCCTCCCAGCATACACAATTTTTTATAAGTATAGTGTCTACTCCATTATCCAAGTCATTAATGTAACTACTGAATAGCATCAGATGGAGAACAGACCCCCTTAGGTATGTCCCCCATGTTTGACAATGACCTGATAACTACTCCTTGAGTGCTCTTTCAACCAGTTTTGCAACCACCTTCTAATAATTTAATCTAGACCACATTTCCTAAGTGTGCTCTATAGAAACATCATGCAAGACTGTGTCAAAAGCACACTTCTATATTTCCCCCTATTACAAGGCCAATAATTCTATCAAAGAAGGAAATTAGGTTGATTTGTCATTAATTTGCTCTTGAGAAATCATATTCACTGTTATTTATAATCCCCAGGATCCTCTAAGTGCTTACAAATATATTGTATAATAATTCGTTTCAGTATCTTTTGAGATACCAATGTTAGGCTGACTGGTCTGTAGTTCCCAGGGTCCTCTTTGCTCCCAGTTTTAAAGATAGGTACAATGTTTGCCCTTCTTCTGTCCTCTGGGACCTCATCTGTCCTCCAAGAGTTCTGAAAGATAGCTGCTAATGTGTCCAAGATTGCTTCCAATAGTTTCTTAAGAACTCTGCTGATTTGAATGCATCTAAAGTATTAAAATATTCATTAACATGTTTTTCTCTATTTTAGATTGTGTTCTTTCCCTTGTTATTAATATTAATTATTTTAAGCATGTAGTCACAGATTGCCTTTGTAGTGAAGACTGAAGCAAAATACTTATTAAACATCTCAGCCATCTTGATGCCATCCATTATTAGTTCTCTTTCCATGCTAAATAGTGGACCTACTCTTTTCTTCAGCTTTTTCTTACTCCAGATGTATTTATTTAACCTCTTCTTTTTGACTTTTATGTTCCAAACTAGATATTACTCATGTTGTGTCTTAGCCTTTCTGATTTTGTCCTTACAAGCTTGTGTTACTCCAAGCTTGTTCTACTCCTCCTTACCAGCTTACCACATTTCCACTCTTCATAGAATTCTTTTTTTATTTTCAGATTATTAAAGACCTCTTGTCCTCATCATCTCTTACTATTCTTCCAATTTTTCCTTCACATTTGGGTAGTTTTGTGCTGCCCCTTTAATACCAACTCATCGAGAAACTGTCAGCTTTCATTAACTCCTTTTCCCTTAGATAATTCTTCCTATCAAATCTTTACCTACCATTTCTCTGAGTTTTTTAAAGTTTATTTTTTAAAGTCCATCATCCTTATTCTACTGCCCTTTTTTCTCAACTATGCACAAACCATAGCTTAAAAACTAAAATATTCCCATTTTAATAATAATCTTACTGTAGGTTCCATGGAATTTAAGAAATTAGCAATTCCATGATTTTTTTTCCATTTCACTTTCAATAAAAGGCTGCTACAATCACAATCTTCTGATCGTAATCTCCCTATCCCCAAAGACTGTTGAGCAATCTCAAAGTTTTAAATCACAATCACCATGGAGCATTACAGAAATCAGACCCAATTTACTGCAACTCAAATGTGATAACACACATTTATCTCCAAGGATTTATTGCAATTCATAAACCAAGGAGACTTTAAAAGGAATGCATGAAAGCCTTAAGACGTGCAAATAAGTCTAAGGCGGATTCAAATATAAGATTAAGAAAACTGAAAAGCATTGGATGGCGTAACTTCACAGGTAATTTACAAAAGGTAAAGATGCAGAGAATGCATTGGAGTCTGTGTCCAAAAGGGTAACTTACAGATATGGCACATATTATCCAGTTAATAAAGAAGTAATATGTTATCAGATAACACTATCAGTTCAGCTAAAAATTGCGGAGATGAGACTTCAATTAAATAGAACTGAATTAAGTCCATCCAGATGGCCTTACTGAGGCAGAAGTAATAACATGCTAATGGGGAAGAGAAAAACAGAACATACATAAATATGAGAACTAGACACCTTTTATACCCAGGTGAAAAGTCTTTTCACGAGCAGAAGATAGATACATATTGAAAAGTAGAGAATTCTTCCATTAAAACTGATCTTTTAAAAATGTATTATTATTTAAGCTTGGGGCCTGGTAATGGGTAATATTTATTCTGACAGAAGTTGAGATGGTGAGACTACATGTGAGATCTTTAAGAAAAGAAAAGAAAAGAAAAGAAAAGAAAAGAAAAGAAAAGAAATCCAGCATCAAGATGACTTCTTGAAAGGTAAGGTCACTAGTTAAACCAAATGAAATCCCTCTTTACCTAATAAACAAGTTTCAGAGGGGGAAAAAATAGGAAAATACAAAAGAAGAAGGCTACCTTACAGACAGAGTTAAAACATTATTATCCATATCAAGAAGTAAATCATAATATAGCTATAGTTTCTTCTACATGACATATTTCACAACAGACATGTTTGTATATGCTTTAGAGATGGATTCTAGATTAAATATTCTCATATTATTTTATTATTCTTTATATAACTTTTAAGAATGCCCATCTGTGAAGTCTGGACCATAATACAAGGAGCTACCAACAAAAATCAAACAAGGAGTCCTGTGGCACTTTTAAAGACTAACAAATAAAACCCACTTCATTGTCTGCTTGAACTAGATGAACATGGAACTTGCCAACACAAATCAATTATTGTACTTTTAAACATTTGAAAATTCCTGAATGAACATAGAAGTAGGATCAGTGCATCTGATTTTTTTTATTCATCAGTATTCCCTTTAGGCTAAATCCTCACTCATGTTTATACAATCATATGGCATTACCCATAAATGGGTTCCACACTGAGCCAATCTAACATTTTTCTATCTAAAGGCTGAAACAGTCCAAAGAACATCATTCTCCAAGACTAAATAAATAAATAAAGTTATCTCGTATGAGCCAGCTAGAATTACTTTAATTAACTTTTATAGTGAAGTGCTTTGTGGAGCTCAAAATTTTGTCTCTTCATCCACCAATGCTGAGTGACTGTATTACTCAAGATGACTGGACTAGATTTCTTATCAACACAATCACTGAAAGTAAGATTATTCAATTGAAGTTTAGCCCATAGGAAGAGACAGTAGAGAATGGCAGAGGAGACCAACTAGTGGATTGGGCCTCCAGGAAACTTCCTGGTTTATTGAAACTGTACACTTCCTACTGACTGCATGGTGAATCAATGCTTCTGACAAATATATAAGGCAGGAAAAATGAGAGTCTGATAAAGTGGGTTATAGCCCACAAAAGCTTATACCCAAAGAAATCTGTTACTCTATAAGGTGCCACAGGACTCTCGTTGTTTTTGCTGTACACAGACTAACACGGCTACCCCTCTGGAAATATAAGGCAGGGGTTCTCAGCTCCTGGCCCGCAGGCCACTTTGGTTCCCCGGGGCTTTTTTAAAAGGCCCACATTCCCCTGCCACTGGATGGGAACTGGACTGCAGCTGCCTGTTCCCAGCTGGGAGCTGGGCTCCGGCCACCCACCTCTCTCCCTCCCTCTCATGGCGCTGGGATCTCTCTGGCGGCAGCAGCAGCAGGGAACCCTGGAGAGGAGGGAGGGAGGTGGCGCCAGCTGCTGGGAGGAGCCAGTAGCAGAGTCTGCTGGAGAGAGCCAGGCCAGGATCATGGCAGAGTGGGCCGCTGCCCAGGTGAGGACCAGGCCCATCCCAGTCTCCAAGCGTGGCAGGACACCCTGGCGAATAGGGACCCAGTCAGGAGCTGGCACATGGGGAGTGCTGCGCTGGGGCTGGTTTGGGCTGAGCAGAGCCCGGCGCTGCAGTGGAGGTTCACATCCACCCGGGGCCAGGCTTCTGGCCAACCTGCATCATCTACACTGGGGGAGACAGACTGGCCTGGTTCCTTGGGGGCCTGTCTGGGCCCTGCCTGGAGGTGGGGGAGGTTCTGGGTATTCATGGGTACCCTGTCCTTTAAAAAAAATCCCCCAAACTTTCAAAAAAATTTTAAACGTTTTTTTTAAAAAAACAATTTTGGCTTGAGGGTGAAAAATATAATTTTTTACAAACCTGAAGGGCCACCAGTCTAATTAATTAAAATGTAATGTGTATTTAATCAATCGCATTTTAATTAATTAACTTAATTAATTACAAAAAAGAATCTAAACTTAATTAATTAATTTTTAATTAAATAGGCTGGTGGCCCTTCAGGGTCATAAAAATTATATTTTTAGCCCTCGAGCCAAAAAGGTTGAGAACCACTGACATAAGGGGTATGAAGCAGTAGCCCCACCTCCTCACCACTCCTTTTGGCGTACCAGACAGCCTTTTTTTCCCTGTAATGAGTAAGGGAGTTAGCAGCCCCTGAGGTCTCCTAAATTCATAGTCCAGATTCCTAACAGAATTTAAGTGTCTATGGTTGCGTCTACACTGGTAAATTAAGTCGACTTAAGCTTGCTTAAGTCAACTTAATTTACCCTGCGTCTACACTACACTTTGCTTAAGTCAACTCAAGGAAAATAAAGTCGACTTAATGAAAATTAAGTCGACTTAATGAAAATTAAGTCGACTTTATTAAACCTGCTTTTTACTCGACCTAAGACTTAATTCAACTTTTTAAAGTCGAATTAAGCCAGGGTAGACATGGGGTAGCCCTAAATTGACTTAGGGCTACCCCAGGACTAAACCAATGCCCTCCCTGCTGGGGAGGCACAGGGAGGAGCCTGGCGTGCCCACCCAAAGGGCAGGGCAGAGCCTGTGTGATGCTGTCTGGATTTAGGGAAGCATTTATGATATT
>ML685807.1:6903634-6916939 GCA_007922175.1 Pelusios castaneus
GAATAGAAAATAATATCATAAATGCTTCCCTAAATCCAGACAGCATAACACCCTGCTCACATGCCCTGCCAGGGTCCCTGACTCTCTTTGCCCCATTGCACACAAGGGGTGCCCCCCCTGCCACCGTGGACCTGCCCAAGGTTCCCCTAGCCCCACAAAGTCAACTTAGAGCATCCAGTGTGGACGCTCTAGGTCGACTTTGTAAGTTCCCCTTTAAGTTGACTTTAATTTTAAGTGTAGACTCACTAAGTCTACTTAAAAGTGCAAGTGTAGACATAATCTATGTGTGGGGGTGGGAAGAGAGATGTGTAAGGGAAGATGCCATAACAAAAATCACTTTTGATTCCCGCAAAGAACCAATAATAATGTACATTTCCAATTCCTCAGAGTCAATCTCAGTTGCACAGCCTGATCTCTGACTTCAGAGGGAGTAAGATACATTGCTAGTAGGATTATATACTGTTGGTTTTTTCCATGGATAAGCATTAAGCCTTGTTAAGAGACCTTCTGCATAGCCCTTTGTATCATTCCTTGGGGTATTTGACAAAAACATCAATCATATTAGTAAGTCTAGATCCTGCTGGGAAAAGATCATAGAAGTGCTGCTGACTCACTAGGGCAGATGAGTCATTATTCCACCTGGTAATGAGGACTGGCTACCTGGAGACAGAAGATTCCAGGTATGAGTTGATCAGTCCTAAGAGAAGAATCCTCTCGTGGACTAAGTGTGGGGAAAATGCTTGAACTGATTTTTTGTTTTTTAATTTTGTTATTGATTTGCTTGTTAATATGTTCAAACCAAAGGGTAAGGTATTTCACTTAGAGTGGGTGTTATGTTTGTGGCACAGGTTAAGAAAATTTCTGGTCAAGAGATTATATTATTTTGGGATACTATAAAACACAGGTTTTTATTCACAGTTTCAGAAATATTTTACGATAGATAGAAAACTCCTATTCAGTGAAAAAACTCATTCTATGAGGACTAATACATTTTGAAAGGTATACTACTAACACAAGTGATTTTTTTTAGGGAAAAAAAGAATATAGATATTAACTATCATTAAGAAATTTTAATATATACAATATTCACTTCACATGGCACCTAAATCTATATTGAAAATAGTTACATGAAGTAAGTATTACCCAAGATGAGAAAAGCTGCAGACTAGGTCTTTATAAAGTCAAGAATGTTTAAATGTAAACTCCCATTGAGAGCCAAATTGTTTTTAAGGTCTACCATGATGGTAAATCTTCCCACTGTATTCGTAAGTGTGTTGGTTCACACTTTCTTCCATAATCTTTCATTAGGTTAGAAATTTGGTCTAAGATGCTATTAGTATACATTTGACATGGAAGAATTTAACAACTCTAAAGGCACATTCAATCCTTTTCAAAAGTTGTATCTCTTCTTCTTAATGAAATCATTTAAAGTAAATTAAACATGAAAAGTTCAAATGAATTAATATTAATCCTATTTAAACAAGATGCTGATTACTCTAACATATTGTTACAACCATAGAAACAAGTCTTGTAATATATAGTATTTTGAACCTTTTCTTATGAATACTCTAGTACTTTTTAATAAGTGGACACACAAGTTCACTGAAGTTGAAAGAGTTAGAATATCAGCAATAGCTATCTGCTGAAGTCACCCTTCAATGTAATACTCAATCAGCACCACTCTAATCGACATGGGTAACATACATTTATTTTCGTTATGGACACTACTGTAGCATGAAATTGGAGTAAGATTTTCTTACGTCTGAAATGGATTACAATACTTCTGTAATGAAAAACAAAGTTTCAGAACCGTTGGCTGGAACTTTGGTTTATTTCCATTCTGGAGCAGAAAAATATTGTGGGGCTGTCAGGGGTCTAAATTTCTAGTGTTTCCTTTGTAAAAAGTATTGATGTTAGAATATAATATATTGAATTAAGACTTCAGGGTTGCATTGTATTAGATTTTTCACATGTGAAATTCAGTAATTTATGGTCAGATTCTGCCTTGCACTTACAGGAGTCCACAGTGTGTGGGGTAGGGGGTGTGGGGGGGAGTGGAAAGAATACTCTTCGTTCTCCCCTCTCCACCACCTTCCCAAGTCTAACAAACAAGGAGTCTGGGGGCACTTTTAAAGACTAGCAAATTTATTTATTGCATGAGCTTTCGTGGGTGAAAATCCCACTTCATCAAACACTTGCAGATCTTCAACATCTGACAAAGTGGGCTTTTCTCCCACAAAACCTCATGCAATAAATACATTTGCTAGTCTTTAAAAGTGCCATCAGATTCTGTGTTTGTTTTTTCTGAACTAGACTAACATGGCCACCCCTTTGGAACTTCACAGTCCATTGCTCCTTCAAGAATTAAAATTAAATCTATGACTCTTCCTCCTGCCTCTCAATAGATCATGGAATGGAATCAGTGAAGAGGGGAGCACTTCCCATTTGCAGTTGAGATGACCAAAGTACCTACAGCTTCATCCTCATTCGTGTTGAGGGAGGAAGAGCTGCTGCTCAGGTTACTATAACCAGTGCTATAATTATTCATTTTTTCCATGAATCATGTCAGGGAGAGGACCTGATTTCCCAGTATTACCAACTCTCATGATTTTATTTATCTCATATAAAACTCAATATGATTTTATCTCCGAATACCATGATTTTCTTAAAACCTCAACTCCTGGAATCATGTGATTACATGACAATCTCTGTTTTTCACTTTTTTTCTTTTTTTTTTTTTTTATAAAAAGAGGAAGTTTCTCTCTATCATTTGTATAGAAAAAATGAAAACATTAATGGAGAGACTCAAAAATCAGAAGGTAATTATAAAAATAATGCAACTATTTCAACTATTAAATTCAATTGATTTGTCTCTAAATTTCAATATTCTCAGGGATAGGAAGCCTGACTCATAGCTTTTGAGTGCTCAGGGCTGGTAATATTATATTTCACAACTTAAAGAGGGGGAAATGTTTAAAAATCATAGGAGGCCACTTTTATAGCTCAGAACACAGAAATAAAGCACAAGAGCATTTTTAACTGTTTTGGTTATGATTCAAAGTTACCTTTAAGAGCCTTTTGGTTAATTTTGCACAATCTCATCTATCCATGATGGCCATTAATTGACAAGAAACATTTTCCATGTCTGTTATTGTAGTTGAAATAATGGCCTGAAATTCAAAATAAATATTAAATCTAGACGTTAGAGAGAAATGTCTGAAAATACAGGATAGATAATCAAATCATTGGTCTGGGAAGAAACGGTTGAATCATCATCACCACTAAAATTCAAGATCAGATTAGACTAAACATATTAAGAGACTATTACGGAGGGCAAGAACCAGCTGCCCTCTATTTTCACCTGACTTTTAATTTAGTACGGTAATGTCGTATGCACTATGAGGCATGATCTGAGACATGACACAATGCATAGCATTTTGGTTTTCCATATTCAAAACAGAACAGGCAACAGAGAAATGCAGAGCATGTGACAGGCCAAGCAATAAAGCAACTTGACCCAGGGAACCATTATCTAAAGCTGCAGGAGCAGCATTTCCAGCGCCTTATTTGGTGAAAGAAAACACCATCCCCTGTGAGTTCTAAGGATGCATCTACACTTACAAATTAAGTTGACTTAAACTTGCTTAAATCGACTTAATTTAATCTACATCTACACTACATTTTCCTTAAGTCAATTTAAGGAAAATTAAAGTCGACTTTATAAAACCTACTTTAAAGTCGACTTTACTGGCTAAGTCGACTTTATTAAGTTTAAATTGACTTAAAGGGCTCCAGGGATCCCTCACTGCCCTCCCTGCCAGGGTGGCTGGCACAGGCAGAGCCTAGCATGCCCCCTCACAGGGCAGGACAGAGCCCTGACCACCCTGCTCCTATGCCCTGACAGTGTCCCTGTCCTGCTCAGCCCCCATTGTACCCAAGTACAATGGGGCAAATGCTGAGACCTCTGGCACTTGGCAAGGGGTGCCCCCCCTGCCAGCGTGGACCAGTCCCAGGTCCACCTAGCCCCAACAAGTCAACTTAGGCATCCAGTGTGGATGCTTTAAGTCGACTTAATTTTTGAGCGTAGACATGCTAAGTCAACTTAGCAAAGTCAACTTATTTGGCCAAGTGTAGACACAGCCTAAGTGTGTTGATTTGTGGGTGGACACACCATGAGCCACTCTGCACTACTTACCCTGAAGGCCCTTGGCTCCACGTTCTGATGGCATAGCCTCCTCCTCCTCATCATGACTGAAACAATTTTAAATTAAATACTGCAGTTAATTTCTGTAATCTTTACATTCCAAACCAATGGTTTTCAACCTGTGGTCCACAGATCCCCTGTCTCTAAGGGGTCTGCAAAAGGTGGCTATGAAAATATAAACAGAATCTGGTGGCACTTTTAAAGACTAACAGATTTATTTATCGCATGAGCGTTTGTGGGAGAAAATCCCACTTCGTCAGACGCTTGACGAGGTAGGATTTTCTCCCATGAAAGCTCATGCGATAAATAAATCTGTTAGTCTTTAAAAGTACCACAGGACTCTGTTTGTTTCTCTGCACTAGACTACCACGGCAACCCCTTAGAATATGAAAATACAGTTTCAGAAATGACATTCTTTTTCTGATCAACCAAAGTATGTAAGTACCCCCCCCCCCACACCTACCGACCATAACCCAGAAGGTCTTGTCAAGGCCATTGAAGCCCTCAGTTTAAACCCTTTTCATGCCATGTCAAAAGCCATGCCAAGCATGTGCAACATGTATAGTTGAATTCTGTTCAGTTTTCAGACTTCTGTGGTGGTTTATGACCCACAGTTTGAATTTCCAAATTGGTCTACACCTCCATTTGAAATTTGGGGTGAGGGGTCCACAAAGGAAAAAAAGGTTGAAAAACCACTGTTCTAAACAACGTGGGGCGTTTGAGTGAGATGGTTTTCTAAGGCAGGTTATGTCTACTGTATTTTCCATTAGTTTATAGATAGAAGCTCCTTTATTTTCCTTGCAATATTTTCTAACATTGTAAATTACTGTTTGTAAATTGTTTTAAGTATTTCAAAATTTTGCTTTAATGAGGTTCAGAAGCCTCACATCAGGGGAGAGCAATTGTACAGTTTTATTTCAACATACTTCAGTATAATTAACATACAGCATTCCAGCTAAAATGTAATGCACAGTCACCATATGCTATGTCAACTCTTGCACACTTTCCTGGGTATTTATTCATATACTGCTAGCACATGTACTCCATAACTGTGCCAAATGTCCACATATGTTGACATATATATAACAATAGCAAAACAATTCCAAGGGCAGTATTTGACAATCTTGTGCATCCCAGGACACACTTTGGGAATTGCCTTGCTGTGTATTACTAATACTGTATGCCGTCATCACAGATTTGGTGGCAGCAGTTCCTGGTTCTCTCTCCCTTCTGTCAAACTTCACAGAAACCTGTACCAAGTGCATAATGATGTGATTCTTCTCATGCGCACTGGACAAATGTTTATGTGGTACAGTACTGGGTACTGGATGGAATTTGCCTGTAAAAATTTGAGTCTGCAAAAAAGGCTGGACTAGAGGGTAAATGAAAATACACCATCGTCTCAAGGAACAGCTGTATTGATTGCCAAAATTGCAGTTGTATGCTCCTGGGTGGACTGATAATTCTGTTCTGATCTGTTCTGTTCTGTGGACTGATAATTCTGGAAAACCAGCATGATTTAGTGGGAGTGCTCCTGTTTTTAGCCCCTGTTTCTAGGTTGGACTAGATGACCTTATGAGGTCTCTTCCAGCCCTATGGCTCTATGGCTATGTCTACACTGGGGAATTAAGGTTGACTTAAAAAAGTCGACTTTAATAAGTCGACTTTAAGTCAGCCTTATTAAGTCGACTTAGAGAGTCCACACTGGACTCCTAAGTCAACTTAAAGGGTGCCTTACTAAGTCAACTTACAGAGTCTACACTGGACTCTCTAAGTCGACTTGTTCGGTCCAGGGAGAGCCAGCCCTACATGGGGCTGGCTCTCCCTGGGGCAGCAAGCCCCTGAGCGGTCCGGGGGAGAAGGGAGCGAGGAGCTCCCTTCTGCCCCGGACCACTCAGCTCCCGGACCACTCAGCTCCCTTCTGCTCGGGACTTCCCAGGTCCCGGGCAGAAGGGAACCCTCCTAGCCTGGACCACTTGGGTCCTGGGGAGAACTTTCCTGGGACCCAAGTGGTCTGGGCAAGGAGGAAGAGCCGGAGACCCGTGCTCCAGCTGCTGGCTGCTGAGCAGCCAGCAGCTGGAGCGGGGATTCCAGCAAGAAGGGAGCCCCGCGGTCCGGGCGAGAAGGAAGCCCCTCAGTCCCTTCTTGCTGGGACCTGAGTGGTCCCGGCGAGAAGGAAGCCCCGAGGTCCCTTCTTGCCGGGATCCCCACTCCATCTGCCTGCTGCTGAGCAGCTGGAGCGCGGGTCTCCAGCTCTCCCTCCTCATTGGGACCGCAGGGTCCTGGCTAGGAGGGAGCGTGAGGAGTGTGGGGCTTCCTTCTCCCCAGGGTCCGTGCTCCAGCTGCTGAGGACCCTGGGGAGAAGGAAGGAAGCTCCACGGCTACCCCACGTCTACACTGGCTTAAGTGGACTTAAATAGTCGACTTAAGCCTCAAAGTCGACTATATACCAGGTGTTATAAAGTCGACTTTGAATTTCCTTAAGTCAACTTAAGCAGCTGCTTAAGTCGACTTATAGAAACTGTAGTGTAGATGTGGGGTGCTTAAGTCGACTTAATTTTCAAGTGTAGACTCACCCTATGATTCTATGAGTCTATAAGTTTGCCAGGCTAGCAATACTGTGATGTATCCAAAGATGGTGGCTATAACTCACCTCCCTCAAATTATTGTGGGATTTCAGAGGATGGAATTTCCAAACTGTGTAAGTGCCATCAACAGGGTCAAAAAGGTTATTATTCATTGGTTCACCAAGTCTTAGTATACCACAGAAGTTGGTTCATGAATACAAATGTTGGGCACAGAGGAAAGCTCCATGACACCAGGGTGCTCAGGAAGCTGGAGTTATATTTCATAGGGGTGAGAGAGAAACTTCATTTCCCTGTAATGATGTGATTATTTATGATGTTTCCATGCCAGACATTTATTTTAGGAGAACCCAGTTACCCACTGCTATCATGGATTTTGAAGCCATAACCCACTGTCTCAGACTCAAATAAAAGGAAATACAACAACAGCCTAGGTAGCTAAAGAATGGTCGAAGAGAGTATGATTGAGAAGCTGATAATGCTTCCAAACCCATCTGGATGACAATTTGGCCAGCACCATTAAGGTATTTGTGGCATGCTACATCTTGTATAACATATGAGAGATTAAAGAGGAATACTTTTACAGTGAGTGGGCACAGAACAGATCTGTTTTTCAAAGCCAGTATGGGCAGCCAGATCCCACCCATATGAACACAGTTCTGGCTGGCAAGGGAAATGTGTGATGCTATGTTCTTATACATCATGGAAGAGTGGAGAACCAGAAGGTGATTGAGACTGTTAAATCTACACTGGACATTAGGAAAAACTCACTAGGAGGGTGGTGAAGCATTGGAATGGGTTAGCTAGGGGGGTGGAGGAATCTCCATCTTTGGGAACTTTTAAGAATCAGTTAGACAAAACGCTGGCTGGGATGATTTACTGGGGATAGTCCTGCTTTTTAGTGGGGGGTTGGACTAGATGTCCTCATGAGCTCCCTTCCAGTGTTAATATTCTATGATTCTATGACTGTGCTGAGGGACACAGTTGAGGTGCTACGGAAAAGTTCAATAGGGCATTGCCACATACTTCTCTTGTGAGACATCCTGATGGATTTGAATCTTCTGCAGCTGACGTCAATGTACTAACTGAAAGGAAACAATTGGAGATGGTTCTTTGGCTGTGGTTTTGTGCTGAGGAGAGGTTTAACACACTTCAAGAGCATCCCAAGGTTTTTGTTATGTTAATTGCTCTGTTTCAGATTACCTTATGAGGAGCACTCAAGCATTGTTGAAGTGCTTTAAAAATGTTCTGTAGGGTTTTGGGAGGGACTTCACAAATTCCCTCCTTGCAGTGTTTTCTTAATTTTTTTCTCAGAGCACTTATCCGGTCTTATGCATGATTACTCCCATGAATTCCAGTGGTGACACTTTGGTGGGGAGAGTAGGGTCATAAAAGCATTACCTCAGTGTCAGATATCTTCAATGTTAATTTAGTTTTATTTCCCTTGTCTGTATTATCCTTTAAATTGTTAACTGAAATGTCCATGGCTTTGTTAATTTGTTTTCTATTTTTCGTTTCTGGTGCTTTGAACAGCAACAGTTCACAGCTTGCTTCATTGTCCTGAACTTTATTTTAAATACATTAGCAAATTCATGGCTGGGGGAGAGGAGTAGGGGAAACAATTGTGGGAGGTGTAACCTATAAAGAGGATGTTTGCTTAGGTTAAATAAAATATGCGGAAATGTAAGTAAATATTAATTTGGGGGCCTAAATTTGGGCATGATGATAATCGCAAGGCCTAGTCAAATATGAGTAAAGTGAAATGAGACAATTCAGAGGCAAGTTAGGATGAAACCACAGGTCATGTAAACATGTTCTGGTTTTAGCAGATATTTAGGAAAAAATGTGAATGTTTTGGATGCATCCTATCTGTACTGTCAGTTATTAGAATGATACTTATACAAATGTTAGTTAAGAGAAAGTTTTAATGTTAAATACTTAACCAGAGTACAGGAGCATAGCCAGCCTGGATTTTCTGGCAGGACCTCTGAATCTGTAGAGTGGGCCCAGCGATGTGCAGTTCCTGGTCATGTGACCAGAAAGCTGCATGACGATGCTCCCGTTGTTAGCCAGCAAGTGGAGATGGAGCACCACTGCTTCAACTCCACTTGTTACTTAGCAACTGGAGCTGTCATGAGTAGGAGGGTGGCGAGTGGCAGTGAGATCAGGCCCGCTCACCCCAGCCCCTGGCAGTAGCGCAAACTTCTTTGCTGTGGCTGTAGGACGTGGCTAGCAGCCAGCGGCCATAGCCATGAGCAGAGCAGAGCCCTGCAGTCACAGCGGAGAAGTTTGTGCCATTGTGAGGGAGTGCAGTAGGTGGTTCTGATCTCCAAATGATCTCCTAGTCCACTCGGGCCTATCTGTGGCTATGCCCCTATGCAGTAGCAGAAATAAAGGTACAGTAAAAGGTGGGATTAATGTTCACTAATTAAGATGTGTGGTTATAAATAAATTAGTACACTAATTTAAGATTAGTGCATTCATCCACCATCAAAGCACAATTAGAGAAAGTGTGCATAACCGTTCTTCTCATGCAGGGGCTGATCACATCTCAGTGCAACATTTCATTTTGGAAAGTTAGTATAAAGTTAATATACGGGTATACTGTAATGAATGTTTGCTTTAAATTGATTAGTTTAAATAAAGTCTTTATTTCTAGCACTCATAAGTCATTCACAGTCCTCCAGTAAATTATCTGTAACCATCCCAGAGACCTTCAAACCTTAAAGAGTTCCATTTGGTGCTATTCATTATCTTTAAATTATTATTTGAGAACACATACATCAAGGTTGCAGAGGAATGAAATTGTTTGTATTTCCATGGCACAAGTCATGTATTGTGAATTCTGCTACCTCATTCCAAACCACTGGGAAGTATGATCATACCTGGAAAAGAAGGTGCACACAGAAATGATGGGAACAGTATCTTATTCGCATACATATATTGAACACAGGCCTTGTACACACGATCAGATTATTGCGCATTAAAGCTCATTACCGCGCGATAGCAACAACGGCGTACACACGTGCAACAGGGTTCTTGCGCGTTAAGTGCCTTGTTGTCGCGCAATCCAACAACCACTCCGACGAGAGTGGTAACAGCTGTTGCGGATCATATGTTGCGCGTTTGAGCTCGTGTGTACGCTTACCGCGCATTGACTGGAATCCGGAACTGTCCCAGCATTCCCAAGTTGTCCTCTCTGGTCTCCCCCCTCACCCGCTCTGTGGCCGTGACGAAACTGTCCCCGCCCTGCCCCGAACTTATTCCCGGGATTTTCAAATTTCAAGTCTGTTTCACTTCCTGCTCTCTTCCTCGTGGAGTGTGTTTGTGCTCCGATCATCATTAGCAATGGCGGCCCGCCGTGGAAGACGCGCACCCCTTTGGAGCACGGCAGAGGTACTGGACCTGATCAGCATCTGGGGAGAGTCCGCCGTGCAGGCGCAGCTACGCGGCAGCAGGAGGAATTATGACACATTTGGCATAATTTCTCGGGCCATGTCAGAGAGAGGGCATGATAGAGACACAGTGCAGTGTAGATCAAAGGTGAAGGAGCTCAGAATTACCTATCACCGAGCGAAGGAGGGAAACCGCCGTTCTGGATCAGCGCCTGCAACATGCAGGTACTATAAGGAAATAGAAGCCATCCTCAGCGGGGACCCCACAACCACTGCCAAAAGTCCCGTGGACACTTCAGCCCCTCCTCGTCCGGTGATTGCCAGAGCCGAGCAGGATGAGGACGTTGTTGAGGAGGAGGAGGAGGAGGAGGAGATGGAGGATGACACGGAGGAAAGCGCAACCGCGTGTAGCCAGGAGCTCTTCAGCAGCCCCGCTGAGACGTCCACCCAAGGCTTGAACTGCAGCTTGTTCTCTGAGGCGGCAGAGGGGGGTTCAGGTAAGTTTCTCCTTCATTCAGCTCTGCTCCTGCTAAAATATCATTGTCTGGGGTGGGGGTGCTTGCGGGTCCCCGCTATTTACTCTGCATTCATTAGCAGGGCATCAATACAAGCAGTGATTGTAAAATAATCATCTGCATTTAGGTCAGAAAAGGTTTCCTCGATGTACCTCCAGAGCCTAATACTCAGGTTAGATGGGAGAGCGTTTGTGTCTGCGCTCCCAAAGACGGACACTCTGCCTCTCCAGCTGCAAAGCACAGCCCTGGGAACCATGGCAGCACACAGTGCAGCAGCATACGGTCCCGGCCTGCTACCGGCGGCATGTAGGAGATGTATTCTAGATGGAAGGGGCACTCTGAGGAGAGGGATATTGGGTTCCATCTGTGTGCCCTCTTCCGATTCTTAGCCCCCGGTAAGCCGTCTATTAGAATGTACCTTGTCTGCTTCAGCGCAGCGTAGTGTGTTGACCGCCCTGTACCTTCCAGTGGAATGTGCTACTGGAAGGTTACATTGGCTATCTATGCTATGTGTTAACAATGTCTATATTGTTATTTTTGTATTAGAATTGAGCTTCACAAGGCCGGTGTCTACCCCAGCTGACCGAATGAGAAACATTAGGCGGCGTTCTCGAAGAAACAGGGAGGATATGTTTAACGACCTGCTGAAAGCAACACAAGAATCCGCAAGGGAGAATAGAGCCTGGAGAGAGGAATCCCAGCAGAGGAGGCAGAAACACAGGGACGAACTGATAAGCGTCATGAAGGAGCAAACAGAACTGCTAAAGAACATGATAGCTTTGCAGTCCCAGGCGATAAATGTCCGGGCTCCACTCCAGACAGTTCAGCCGTGTATGCCTCCCACACACCGCAGTCCCTCAAAGCATTTCTTTGAAGGCCACCCTCCACCCCGGTACAGGACAACATCCAGCCCCCCCCCCCCAAGCTACTTTTACGAGACCCGGAGCTACACCAACCTGTAACCCCACCCCCATCTTTCAGGTTTCAATAAAAACAGTAACAAATACTTTGAAGAATGCATTTATTTTTACACATTACTGAAATGATCCTAAGGTGCACCTCATGCGTCATGGAACTTAACTAGGGAAGGGCATCATTGAAATGCTCCCTGAGTGCCTCCCTTATGCGAGCAGCTTCTCCTTGTGCCACCCTAATACTCCTAGTGGCTGGCTGCTCGAATGCTTCCTCGAGGCGCTGTGCCTCCGTAGCCCACGTAGGGGAAAACTTTTCTCCCCTACTTTCACAAATGTTATGGAGGACACAACATGACGCAATCACGGCAGGGATCTGGTCCTCCGCCAAGTCCAGCCTCCCATACAAACAGCGCCAGCGCCCTTTTAAACGGCCGAAGGCACACTCCACAGTCATTCTGCAGCGGCTCAATCGGTAATTGAACCGCTCCTTGCTGCGATCAAGGTTCCCAGTGTAGGGTTTCATGAGCCATGGCATCAGTGGGTATGCTGGGTCTCCGAGGATGACTATGGGCATCTCCACCTCCCCCACTGTTATTTTTTGATCAGGGAAAAAGGTGCCCCCTTGCAGCTTCCGGTACAGACCACTGTTCCTGAAAATGCGGGCATCATGCACCTTTCCCGACCACCCAGCATTGATGTCCGTGAAACGACCCTTGTGATCCACGAGTGCTTGCAGCACCATGGAGAAGTAGCCCTTCCTGTTTATGTACTCCGTCGCAAGATGGTCTGGAGCCAAAATAGGGATGTGTGTGCCATCTATGGCTCCCCCGCAGTTAGGGAATCTCATGGCAGCAAAGCCGTCCACAATCTCTCGAACATTGCCCAATGTCACTGTCCTCCGTAGCAGGATGCGATTGATGGCTTGGCACACTTGTGAGAGGGCTAATCCGACGGTGGTCCTCCCGACTCCAAACTGGTTTGCAACGGACCGATAGCAGTCGGGAGTCGCCATCTTCCATACAGCAATCGCAACACGCTTCTCCACGGTTAGGGCTGACCTCATGTTGGTGTCTTTCCGTCGCAGGGCAGGGGCCAACTCTGAGCACAGTTCCAGAAAGGTTGCTTTCCGCATTCGAAAGTTCTGTACCCACTGCTCGTCATCCCACAGCTGCATAACAATGCGATCCCACCACTCGGTGCTCGTCTCTCGCGACCAGAAACGGCGTTGCACCGTGTGCAGATGATCGGTGAAGGAGCTGAGCAACGCGGTGCTGTTGCTCTGCATGGCATCGATCAGCCCCTGCTCCTCGGTGTCCTCGTCTGACTCGGAGCTCATTGCGTACTGAGCAACAAGCCGAGATGTATTCAGAATGCTGAAGGCGACAATGGAGATCATAGCAGGATCCATGCTGTTGCTGTTGCGATTGATTGCAAGTGGTGCGTTGCGTCACTGCAATGTTGAAAATAGGCGCGAGTTGCTATTGGCAACGAGGAAGACGCTAGGGGAACACAAAGCACCATGGGAAACTGACACTTTACCCATGGCGCTTTGCGTTCCTTTCCTTCATCCCATGATTCATAGCGCCAACTTAGGGGAAAATGGAACGATGGGATAGGTGCCCAGAAGTCATTGCGCTCAACCGCGATAATGCGTGTAATTTTGTTGCGTTGCAGGGAGCAACGTGTGTACGC
>ML685807.1:6947313-6958813 GCA_007922175.1 Pelusios castaneus
TAGCCCTAAGTCGACTTAGGGCTACCCCAGGGCTACACTGGCTTAATTCGACTTTAGAAAGTCGAATTAAGCCTTAGGTCGATTAGAAAGGTGGTTTAATAAAGTCAACTTAATTTTCATTAAGTCGACTTTATTTTGCTTAAGTCGACTTGAGCAAGCTGCTTAAGTCGACTTAAGCAAAGTGTAGTGTAGATGCAGGGCACATTAAGTCGACTTCAGCCAAGCTTAAGTCGACTTAATTTACCAGTGTAGACGCAGCCTTAGTTATGTCAGTTGAACTCTGAAATCACTCTACTGTAATCAACACAACATTTCTGAAGTGACCCCCACAATATTTTTTCATAAATAGTCTGACTGACTAACTTGGTACTGGATGTGCACCAGTCTGAGTAGTAATAACAGTCCCAACATTTCCCAAACATTTTTATGAAAGTTTGATCAAATAAAACTGCATCCACCTTTCGTTCCAGACTGCAGAAAACAAGAATAACTGATACATAGATTTTGCTAGGTCTTGCATGGGTTCTTTTTAAATACAAGAACTAGAATGAGTTTGCATAGAACCTGAACTTCAATGATATAATGAAATAAGCATTAAAAGTCATTACTTTATTGAAACCTTGAACTGCATTGTGCTTATTTACTTTTAAAAATAGAGTACAGCAATTACTTTGTACCATATATATAAGATTGGTGAGATAGTTATGTTTTTTATTCTCTTTGCAGATACTTTTCTTTTTCAAGATCTAAGACAGATGTTATCTTTCTGGTATTGGGAACTTAAAAAATTAAATAAAAAGATAAGCTTCCAAAAGAGACTAAGGGGGAAACGTCTGATTTATTGTATGCTCTTAGCCAAAGCCCACTGGGAATTCAATCAGGCCTTTGTTTTCTATCCCCACTCCACTTTTTTTTTTCTTTTTTTAAAAGTATTTTTCTTGGAAAGGTCAATTATTTACATTCTGGGACCTTAAAAATTTAGACTAATAAATGCCTCAGGATTGTGTAATGCAGTATATATCATCATCCAAATCCCAGATGAGAAAATACAGAATGCAGTAATACAAATAGGAGCATGGGACTAAAAGAAATCTCATGAGATTCAACAAAGACAAGTGCAAAGTCCTGCACTTAGGACAGAAAGATCCTATGTACTGCTACAGGGGACCGATCGGCTAAGTAGCAGCACAGCAGAAAAGGATCTGGGGGTTATGGTGGACAGGAAGCTGTATATGAGTCAACAGCGTGCTCTTGTTGCCAAAAAGGCCAATGGCATATAGGCATCAGTAGGAGTGTTGCCAGCAGATCGAGGGATGTGATAATTCCCCTCTAGTCGGCACTGGTGAGGCTTCATCTGGAATACTGTGTCCAGTTTTGGGCTCCCCACTACTGAAAGGATGTGGATAAATTAGAAAGAGTCCAGCGGAGGGCAACGGAAATGATTAGGGAGCTGGGGCACATGACATACGAGGAAAGACTGAAGGAACTAGGCTTATTTAGTCTGCAGAAGAGAAGACTGAGGGAAGATTTGATAGCAACCTTCAACTACTTGAAGGGGTGCTCCAAAGAGGAGAGGGCTAGGCTGTTCTCAGTAGTAACAGAGGACAGAACAAGGAGCAATGGTTTCAAGTTGCAGCTGGGGAGGAGGAGGTTGGATATTAGGAAAAACTTTCTCACTAGGAGGGTGGTGAAGCATTGGAATGGGTTACCTAAGGAGGTGGTAGATTCTCCGTCTTTGGAGATATTTAAGGTCTGGTTAGACAATACCCTGGCTGGGATGACTTAGTGGGAATGGTCCTGCTTTTTAGCAGGGGGTTGGACTAGATGACCTCATGAGGTCCCTTCCAGCCCTATGATTCTAATACATGGAGCTCCCTAGAGAAAAACATGGATTAGAGATATGCACTGGTGGCTGCCAATAGGTGCAATCATCCCCAGTAAAATCCTATTGCTCCACGCTCTTGTGGTATTATCAGTATTACCTACTACTGGGGAGTTCACACCCTTTGGCCTTCTCCCTTTTACAAAATTTAAGAGACTAGAAAAGTACAAAATTACAAATATGACCAGTCCAAACGATCTAACTAGAGAACAGTATTCAACAATCTCATGCACTGTCTTCCCCCCCCCCTCGCCCCTGCTCCTCCCTCCCTCCCAAAAAAAAAGAGAGATAGAGGGTGACTTACAATGGAAAATTCTGGCATCTCTTCCATTTGTAAAAAAAAAGCGTTATGCCAATATACATACCTTTAAACAAATTTTAAAAAATTCTCTCTTTGTTAACCACAAGGCAAACATATTTTTCTTATCACTGAGTGATTGACACAATGAAAGTTGGGGGGTTTTAGCAGCAAAAAGAGAAATAAATAAAATATATGCACAATAGGTTTCATCATATGCTAATGTCATGGCACAATAAGCTTCATGTCAATCAGTCACCCTCTTCCAGTTCACATGAGCATCTTGGAGGGAAAAGTCTTTGATCCACAGAGGCACCTGAAGTTGAGAGAAGAATCAATGTCACTTTGCTCCAGAGATAAAAGTGAACATTCATCTATGACACACACAAAAAAGGTAGGTGAACACAGAAAACAAGACACGTTTCTAAATGCTTTTCAGTAATCCAGTACATGTAAACCAACTAACTGGTGGCATTAGAATAAATAGGAGAGAGCCCACGTGTCATAATAGTACTTACCAATGTCAGATGTGAAGGTAGGTCTGTAATAGTGACACCATCCTCTACACTTCACCTGGGGTGGGAGGAACAAACTCCTGTACAATGGCATGTTATGAAGGCTGGAGCAGAGAAGCATCCAATGGACTCTGGGCCAATGATGGTAATCATAAACACTTCAAGCTTCTGGTACAGGAAGGTCAAAGACTCAAACAGTCACTCCAGGAGAGCTTATCATACATGTTGCTTCTAAGAGGAGCTTGACCAGATGCTGTCAAGGACTTCCATTACAGAGCCTGAAGTGGCTCTCAGTCTCCTCCTTCACCCTAACCTCGATGGACTCATTTTCCAATAGGATGCTGATGGAGACCAAGATGAAGAGGCTGCAGGGATCCTGGAATGTGCCTTAGAAGACCCAGAACAGGGGGGGCATATGATTCTGCACCTCTACCTGGAGAAGCTGGTTTAAGAAGCTCCATCATGCCCCTGACAAAGCCAAGGAAGCCACTGAGATGTGGCAGAAGCCAGAACCCAAGGCTGATAAATTGCAATGGACCCCATCTTGCCTGCCAATATCTTTTCTTGCTCTGGTGCTAAATTCCTGATTTGAAGATCAAGGGTATTTGAAATACTTGCACTGACTTTTCCTCCCTAAATAACATACCATAGATTGCTACATCTGTTGTTCAAACTATAATGGTGAAGCCATGGCATTGTCATGTCCCATCCAATTATCAAACTCCTCCAACTGCCACATTCTATTCCATCCTCTCTATGCTCCACCAGAAACGGTTTTAAGCATTATAAATCAATATTTTTTTTTGATTAACTACTATTAAATGCTTGGCTAAAGATAATTATTATAAAAATATTTTGGAAAAAAAATTGTTCCTATGTGTGTGCATTTTTCAGCCAGCAATTGGACTGCAATGATACTGGGGCTGCATGGACCAGGGACAGGTGAGAGTGTGTTGGAAAGGTCCTGGTTAGGGATGGGACAGTTGTAGAAAACTTATAGCTGGTTATCTAAAGTTAGTCACAGCTCTCTTTTGTCCCTTAGAATATTTCACAGTTTCAGTGCTGCTCTCACCCCTCCGATCATACCATCCCCTTACAAACAAGAGCCATGCAGAACAGGGAATGGAGGTGTGTAAAGTATGGGAAGGTTAACAGAACAGAACACAACTGTACAACTCTTCAGTTGTCTGAGGGAAAGTTAATTACAGCAGTCCCTTCTCCTTTGGAAGATTAGAACATTTTCACCATCTCTGTCCCTCAAATCTGGCCTCTCCCATCACCCAGTCACGCTGCACAAGGCAGAGGAAGAAAAGGTGGGAGAAAGAGCCAGTCTTTCTGTTGGATAAAAACAGCTTGTGTCCCTTGTAATACAGAAGTGAGGAATTTTGGTGCTGATCTGTAACTCCAGGGAACCAAATAAAATTGCAGAATCTCTTTCTTTCTCTGTCCATTTCACCACCAGTAGGCAGGCATGATTTTCTCGTGTTGCTGAGAGTGTGGAGTGTGGGTGGTTTTTATGGTTCACATCTTACTTTGCTTGTTTTCTCCATATACTAATGGATGACATAGTAAATTTCCTTTCAAAATGCCTCTCAGTCCTGTAAGCACATTTCAGCAAATTTCTGCTGTAACAGAAACTACAGTTGGGTCTTCAGGTTTAACAGCCATGCAAATCTGCTTGGTTCCTCTTTACGGTTGGCCAAACTCCTCCATTGAGCAATATAGAGATGACCAGTAGCAAAAACATCTCCATAACATAGGCTGCTGGATCTCTTCCAAAGGAGTAAAGCCACTTTTCTTTCCATTCTGGTACATTAAAAACTGCTATGTTCTCCAAAACTGGCCAGCTTTTAAAGAAGAAATTGCAAACTGGCAACGTGCCCCTGGAAGGAACAACCTCCTCTCATTTAATTTTTTTAAAAATATTAGTACAGTTTTCTCACAGTTATTCTGAAGAATTATTCTTCCTTGAAGAAGGATCCTGATGTCTGGAGGACTCTGGCATCATGAACCTTCTGGTGTTTCCCAGTTTTGTATTCATGAATTTGCTTCTCTGGTCCACTATGCTTTGCACAATGAGTGAATAATAACATTTTTGAGAGGCTGCATCTGATGAAGTGGGCTATAGCCCACGAAAGCTTATGCCGAAGAAAATCTATTAGTCTATAAGGTGCCACAGGACTCTCGTTAACATTTTTTTGGTTCACCTATCCTTTTGCCCCTTGTGGAGTATGGGTACCATCAATGGCCTCTGCACAATTTGGAAACCCCTTCTTCTCAAATCTAGCTCTCATGTCTGAACTTTGCTTATGACAACCACATGTGTGCAGATCACAGTGTTAATTGCCTTGCATACCTCAAGAGACAGGACCCCAACAGTGGATTTCCCAACCTTAATGTGATTTATAATGGACTTTTAGTTATCTGGTATTGCCAGCTTCCACTGGGCAATAGTGTTCAGCTTCTGAACTGGTATGGCTCGCTTGAATCGAGTGTTCTAGTGCTGCAGGTATGGTGCAGTTTCTTCACATAGCTCCATGAAGATATGTTTCCTCATTCAGGTTGTTCTAAAGCAACTGCTTGCCATTCCAGGTTTCCAGAATGATGTGATCACAATACACCAGTACTGGTTCTTCTGCACCAGAAGTGATAGTCAACCTAAGACATACTCTGGCAATTCAAGCATTCAGAACATTTTTACACTGGGAATATACTGTAAGTGCTGAATGTATTGTCACTGACTCTTAAGATCTTCAAATTTACCAGAACATTCTACCTCATGCAATTCAGCATCCCGTCAATTGCCCACTCTACTGCATAAAAATTTGCCCTTCAGTAAGGAGCAGAACCAAATTATCCTATTGCTCCATTCCTTCTACCATTTTTTAAAGGAATAACAGAGAGAGGTAACATAATCAGGAGCTGCCACAGGCAAATGTGTGAAGGATGGGGACAGTACCAGCAAAACACAGGATCACAGGACTCTAGGGGTGCGTCTACACTACACTTTCCTTAAGTCGACTAAAGGAAAATAAAGTTGACTTAATGAAAATTAAGTTGATTTTATTAAACCTCCTTTTAATTCAACTTTATGCTTAAGTCGACTTTCTAAAGTTGACTTAAGCCAGAGTAGACCTGGAAGAGCCCTAAGTTGACTTAAAGTTGTCTTAAGGCTCTCCAGAATCCTGCCCACCCTGCCCCTATGCCCTGCCTGTCCCCCTTTGCCCCATGAGACTCAGGTACAATGGGGCAAAGGCTGAGCCCCCTGGCACTGGGCAAGGGGTGCCCCCCGCCACCGTGGACCTGCCCAAGGTCGCCCTATCCCCTAGAAGTCAACCTAGGCATCCAGTGTGGATGCTCTAGGTTGACTTTGTAAGGTCCCCCCTAAGTCGACCTAAAATTTAGGCGTAGACATGCTAAGTCGACCTAAATTTACAAGTGTAGACATAGCCTTGGATACCATCGCTGAAACGTTAGCATTAAAGTCACATAACAACAGGAGCAGTGTGGACATGGGTATACATATGAACAAAGCCCTATACCTGTGTCCAGCACACCAGTGTGGACACTTGGCATGGCTATTGGAAACATGGATGAGCATGGGTACACCTGTCAGTCTATACAAAGCCTAAGACAACAGCAGGATGTAGCTTGGCTTCTTTCTAGGGTTCAGAAACACAAGAGAGTACAAAATTTGTTGTGAACTGCTTCTTCTGGAAAACACTTTCTTTCAGATAAACCATATGAGGAAAATGGTTCACAATACAGAATTGCTAGAAGCAGAATGCATCCCTGCTACTCCCTGCTGTTGGCACCGATGACCCATTCTGACAGAGTAGCAGCATTGTTTTCAATGTGCCTGAAATGTGCTTCCTTTTATTTGACTCAACTGTCAGCAAAAACACAAAAAGATCAGAACATACATTGAGTTGACCATAAACTAAAGACAGAGAACTACCTTTTGATTTTTTACTTTAGAAGAAGCAAGTGAACAAAAGCACCAAAAATTCTATTTTAATTTGAATAAATATCAATTTTCCTACCATTTTCAAACTGATGCTAATAGCTCCATTTTACTATTATCATGGAGGTACCTAAATTAAGATAGAAAAGGATAAGACCCAAAGTGTCAGATGAATGCAAGAGAATTTTTGATATGACAGGTTTAATTAACTAACACAAATATTATAATTTATTAGCTCTCTTAATAACTTGACCTTCAACTTCTCCTCAGGGAAAAATACACAGTAAAGGCAAAGACATTTCTTTTAAAATGACATCTGCTGATAAAACACTTTATTTAGCATTTTTATACTCTGTATTTTCAGGATGTGTGTACGTGTATAGTTCAACATAATTTGTTTGTTTATATATAAAATATATATTACACTTTTCTTCTAATAAGAGTGACTAAAACATTGTAATGTTACATTTATAATTCTTTTCCTTTACTGGAAAAGAAATAGGTAGAAGATTGCTACATAATTAGAGCTTATAATTGTGAATAATAACTTGCATTTATTTGTCATGTAAAGATCTCAAAGTGCTTTACAAAGAAAAACAAGAACATCAATTTCCGTTTTATAGATGGTTGTCCAAGAAAATTTGAAGTTCAGAGAGTTAAAGTGAGTTGGAACAAAGTTATACATCTGCATGTAGGAATTGCTATTTGAAGAAATCAAAACTGTTATTGGTTGTTTCAGAAACCTGTTTGAGTCATGGACAGGTTTCTTCCATTAAATTCAGCTAAATTCATGATACTTTAAATATAATTGTCCATGATCAAAACAAAGGAAATAACCTATAGGTCTCTACTAATAGGTAGTTTAAATCGTTACTAGGGTATCTTCCTTAAAGTTACTCACATTTGTTATATTAAAAAGGGATTCTGCAGAAAAGACAACTTTTAAGTCTACTTCCTTTGTGTTTTAAGTGTGATACATCAAAGAGAAGCAATTCAGTATCTAGCAAGCTTTTCTCATCCTAGAGAAAAATATAAGAAAATGAAAATTGTAGAGATAGGGATCCTTGGGATTAAGTTATTGGCTTAAGCAAATACAGCCACAGGAAGGCAGACATTCAGAAATAAATTCTTGAGTCTGTGGACAGGGAGTGCCCTTAAGTCGACCTAATTGGCCTCCAAGTCCTGGTGCAATGTGGGACAGCTACCCCCCACAATGCAGCACTCCTCCTCTGACCTAGCACCTGCCAGTGTGGATGCTGGCAGTCGACTGGAGTGTTCAGTGTGGACTCTCTAAGTCGATTTTACAAGGGCGACTTTAAGTTCCCTACCTGGGAAGAGAGTGAGTAAAGGTGTTCTGATGCACCACAGGGAGATAGTGAAAATGTTGGCTCAGTCACCTGTGCAAGACATCATACCACTTCTGGCATATGGCTTCTTGTGGCACAATGAATTATATGTTGGGTAAGTGATGTAGCCATTCTATCATAGCAGCAACATCCAGAGATGCCAACCACATTCACCCACCATAGAAATGATAAAGAGGGCAGTCCATAAACAGTTGACATGTCATATAGGTGGCAGCATTTTTGTGGTGAGACAATAATACCTAGTTAAAAATTTGTATCTCAGTGTGTAAAACACCAATTCTTATGGGTTCAGGAAATTGTATAAAGCAAATGTAACTACCATTAATTTTACACACTAGAAAGCTACGTTTTATTTTTATAATATGGCTTTACATCTTTTTGGAGCAGGGAAAGGACTTTGACATTTTACTAGCAATCAGTTTTGAACTTTACTTTCTTTTCGGCTTGTTGCAGTAGTTTCATGTGGCTGGGGAAGAGCATAGCTCGAACTATTTTTATTTATTTATGCTCTTTTCAGCCTGGATAAGCATCCAGACATTCAGATGCTTATCTAAGGTTTATCTAAGCCTCTTTGGTGAAGAAATCACTCTGAAAATCTGATAAGAACAGGTGTTCTTGTGTGATTTCCAGTACTTCCTAGATTTAATCAGTTTAGAAATAATAAAACCTTGTAATTCTGTAGTGCTTTCCAACTCAGGATCTCATAGTAGTTTACATACATTGATTAACCCTCACATTACAACTAGGAGGAAGAAAAGCAATTTTATCCTCATCTGTAAAATGGGAAAACTGAGGTACACAAAGATTAAGTGATTTGCGCATCTTAATAAAACAAGATTGTAGTAGATGGGATTAGAATCCAGGACTCCTGACTCCTTGTCAAAACAATGAGAGTTCTGTGGCTCCTTAAAGACTAACAAATTTCTTTGAGCATAAGCTTTTGTGGGCTGCAACCTTACTTCTTCAGATGTACTTCGTCAGTGGGTTGTAGCTCATAAAAGCTTATGCTCAAAGAAAGTTGTTAGTCTTTAAGGTGCAATAGGCTCTCATTGTTTTTTTGCTGTATACAGACTAACATGGCTAGCCCTCTGGAACATAACTCCTAGTCAGTATACCTAAACTCATGATGTTTCACTGTTTCCATTAGAAATTGAAATTAGAAAATGCAGAAAGAAATTTAAATAAGAAAATGAGATTTTTTTTTTAAGTTTAAGATTCCCCAGTTAGTTGACTCCTCAAATCTCTTTATACTGTGAGTTTATCTCTTGTCATTGAAAAAAATGATATCAAATGCATATTTTTAAAACAGAAAGTTAAGATATCCCTACTGTAAATTAATGTTGGAGTGGGATTCAAGAACTCAAAAACTGTTTTCCTTGTGGCATATCTGGTCAGGATCCATATTTCAATGCTTCCTCTTGTCTATTCTGTTTCACATTCATAATTGTACTGTGTGCAGCCGCAATAGGCACGTTGCACATAAACATGGCAATGCATAAAGCCCTGAGTTGAAATTGTGACATCAACAAAGTCAGGAGGATTTTTGCTCTTTCTCTCAATGGGACCAGGATTTCATACCTTATGTTTGGAGTTTCCAGTGGAAATCAGAAGTTTTCTGAGGCCATAAGAAATCCTCTAAAGGGCTGGTATTAAGTCAGTATGATGCAGAACCATGTAATAAAAATTAACCAAGTTTTGTAAACCTCTAGTTTGTTTCAATGTGAGTTTTATGTTCAATTCTTATTTTATCTAGAGCAGAGTCAAAAACTAACTTGGGATTTGACTTCTCCTGACTTTCATGTAGAGTGGGGAAAAAAAATAGGTATCAGAAATCTCTCCTCAAAACCTTCCATGACTTTATTAAACTAAATCTCCTGTTCTCTCTGCAAATTAAATTCAAATCTGCATAGAATTTTATATTTTTGCCTTACAAATATGCCACCAATTACATTAAGTAAAAACCCACACATCTCAATACATTTTATTCATTCCAATTCATCTTGACCAGTGGACATAATAAAAAACAGGCTGGGTGGAGAGAAATCCTAAGAATATTGCTTAAGATTTTATATCGGGATAGGTAATTTTGCATATATTTAGATTGAAGTCTTTGCCAATTATACAGCCATTTTCTATAGATTTTTCCTGGTCTTGCTAATAATATATTGCACACATTACATCTCTAAGGCTACGTCTACACTAGCAATTTATATTGACTTAAGAATGCTTAAGTCGACCTAAATTACTCCATGTCCACACCAAGCTTTCATTAAGCCGACTTAAGGGAGTCCTTAAGTGGACGTAATAACTACTGCCTTTTAGGCCTACTTAAGGTCTAAGCTGACCTTATTAAATTGACTACTTTAAAGATTGTACCTTTGCCAGATGATTATAAAATGGAAAAAAATAATCGTAGTATATACATTACCAGGAATTTATTTCCTATGTCAATATCAGAAGCCATCCTAGGTCTTGTGTGGGCATTATAGAAATTCCAAACCCTCTGTAGTTTACCCCATTTAGAGGACCTGCACAAGTTCCATGTACCACTTAAGGTCTACTCCAGGTCCACAATCTGACCCATATGCATTTGCCACCTATATTTCAAAAGAAGCCACAAAACTGTGATACAGCTGCATACGGTAAAGAAAGGAACTGGCAGTTGGACTGCCTAGAAAAAGTCTTCAAAGTGTCTGACAAAGTGGGATTTTCTCCCGAAAAAGCTCATGCAATAAATAAATCTGTTAGTCTTTAAAAGTGCCACAGGACTGTTTGTTTTTCTGCAATAGACTAACATGGCTACCCCTTTGGAACTAGAAAAAGTTAGGAATCAGATTTTCAGAAGTACTCAACTGCTGTTTAGGCACCTCATTGACGTTGGATCAGCTCCCAGCAGCTTCCATTGAAAACAATGGCTGCGTCTACACTGGCAAATTATGTCGACTTAAGCTTGGCTTAAGTCGACTTAATTGGCCCTGTGTCTTCATTACACTTTGCTTAAGTCAACTTAAGCAGCTTGCTTAAGTCGACTTAAGCAAAACAAAGTCGACTTAATTAAAATTAAGTCGACTTCCTAACACCACCTTCCTAATCGATCTAAGGCTTAAGTCGACTGTCTAGAGTCGATTTAAGCCAGTGTAGATGTGGGAGAGCCCTAAGTCAATTTTGTCGACTTAGGGCCTGGGTCCCTTCTTGCCGGGACCGCTCAGGTCACGGCAAGAAAGGACTGTGGGGTTTGCTTCCTTCTCCCCATGACCCGCGCTCCAGCTGATCAGCAGCTGGAGCGGGGACCCTAGGGAGAAGGAAGCCCCATGCTTCCCACAATCCCTCCTAGCCAGGACCATGCGGTCCCGACGAGGAAGGAGAGCTGGAGACCCGCGCTCCAGCTGCCTGCTGCTCAACAGCGGGCAGCTAGAGTGGGGATCCCAGCAAGAAGGGACCTCAGGGCTCCCTTCTCGCCGGGACCACTCATGT
>ML685807.1:6959213-7021271 GCA_007922175.1 Pelusios castaneus
GGAAGTCCCGAGCAGAAGGGAGCCAAGTGGTCCGAGGCAGAAGGGAGTTCCTCGCTCCCTTCTCCCCCGGACCGCTCAGGGGCTTGCTGCCCCGGGGAGAGCCAGCCCCATGTGGAGCTGGCTCTCCCTGGAGCAAACAAGTTGACTTAGATAGTCCAGTGTGGACTCTCTAAGTCAACTTAATAAGGTCGACTTAAAGTCGACTTATTAAATTCGACCTTCTTAAAGTCGACCTTAATTCCCTAGTGTAGACATAGCCAATGAGAGTTGCTGGGTGCTGACTATATTGAAAATCTAACCCTAGAATTCTGTGCTAAGATATTTCTTCCCTGTATGTTATGTTGCCTGAGGAAAAGCAATGTGAGTCCTGGGCATTTTCCCAATTCATCAGTAAATAAAACACAGAGAAGATTATCTGGGTGATCTGGGGGAGAAGTCTGAAATAATCTATTAATAATTTGATTTGTCACAGGCCAGCAATCATACATTGTTTAGTAAGAGTTGCTTTTGATGTTTTTCCTTGTATATATTAAAGTGTTCTTCCTTTTGTGTATATAGCTGGATTCCAATACCATAGATTCCTCTTTTTTTGTGCACTTCGCCTCTAGCTGTTTGTATCCATCTTAAAACTTGACCTTTTAGATTCCTTCACCCACTGTCAGTTGCTTGGCATTAAAGGAACAGCAATCAGAGAAAGAAAATAAGATATTTAATATGTCCATCTTTAATCTATACTATATTATCATATATTGATATAGGAGACAATCTTTTATACATCAATTTATGAGCTATTTGATATATTGGTAGCAGCAAAAGACATGCCACATATGTTGTAATCTATAGATTGACCCTAGTTATGATCAAAAGTCCCCATGTAGATGGCTCCAAAGAATTCTTCTAGGTTACTTTTGTTAAGGTGCTGTTATGAGCACCCCATAAACTGGCCGCCACCTCCCTTGTGATATACAGACATAGAAACTGTTTCTCCTCAGGTCACGTAGAGAAACTGTTTATCAGATACTCTTCCCAGGTCACATACCAGATACTGTCCCCAGGTCACATACCAGATACTGCCCCCCAGGTCAGGTAAAGAACTCATGGCTCCTAGGCTTGTGACTATCAACATGCTTTATTGCACATAAAGAACTCATGGCTGCTAGGCTTGTGACTATCAACATGCTTTATTCGGACCCTGATTCGCTCTCAGCCAGCTCCCAAAGGGGTGGGCATCCCCCTCGCCCATGTGCTGAAGGGCCAGTCAATCATGGCTGCTCTGCCCCCCCCCCCCCAGGGGTGTAGAAGGCTCTGACCTGGAACCTAGAGAGCTGGTGAAAATTCCTTAACACAAATAAGGACAGGAGGAACCGGGCAGACCCTCGCCCCAAAATTCCTGCTGCAGCGAAATCTGGCCAATCACAGCCCTCAGCAGGAAGCCGTGGCCTGGGCAATAAAAGCTTCCATGCCTCATGGAGCACAGAGAGTCTCCTCGAGTTAACTGCTAGGCCTGATCACCCTGCAGTAGGAGTTCCCCCGAGAGTGCCGGCCCGAGTCGATTTCAACCTCCGCCTTAAGACGTTATGCTGTTGTTAATCACCTGCCTGATAGTTGTGGTACGTATGTAAACTGAACCCGAGTCATCCCCCATGTTTACTACTCATGATTGTTTCTTTCCCTTTAAATGTATATAGTGGAATGTGAATAACTCTTCTACCTCAGTTTTAACCCAAGATATTACAATTGGTGTAGGTTTGGGGATTATTATTACAATTGGTGTAGGTTTGGGGATTAATATTACAATTGGTGTAGGTTTGGGGATTATTGTTATGTTTATTGTTTATGTATTGAACTCTGTCTTGTTATACTTTATCTCTGAATTATCAAAAGAGTCCAAGAGGAGGGTTTATTCTAAAGGTTTATTTCTGTGTAACTCATGATATGTTAAACTGTGGGTAATCACCTGGGGCTATCTTGTTATCTGTGAAGCTGACTTCTAAGTTAGTTCAGCCAGCAGCACAACTGTTAACCCTTTGCATCCCCCAAAAGGGAGCCTAATAAAGTTCATTATTTTTGGCCACCACTTTAAGTTTCCAGGAGCTTCCTTCTCACATCCTTTACCCACTGCAGACAACTTTAATTGTTTATAAAGATGTTTAATTTAGTTAGTAATGAAATAATTGTTTCATTTATGTGAATATAAAACTATAATTTTCAGTTGGCATACTAGACTCTAAACTAATATATGCATATTAAATCTTTCTCTTTCAAGTGACGTGTCATCAAATACAATATCAGACCTACAATGGGAAACTAGCATGGACTCACTGTCAAGTCAGAATATCACAAGATATGGTAGTGTCAGAAATCACATACCGCTGATCCACATCCACATTGTGTTTTATTTTAAAGAGCAACTTTATGGATTGTGGAACTTTACTGACGGTCTAGTTCCATGAGTACATTTCCAGACCATGAGGTCTGAACAATTTACCAGATACAGAGTCCTTCACCCCTATGCTGATTCAACTGTGAAGGCAGCTAAATTGCATGGCAGAATGAAGCCAAGGTTCAATCTCTGCCCATCTGCTTTAGGGACATAGTGACCTCAAAGAACCCATTCTCCTTCTCATGAACAGAGCAGCAATTTAGGTGAACACATAAACTAGGATCCTATTCCCACTTATTCCCTTGCACGGCTGTGTAGGGCAAGTTATAGTCTTCCTCTAATTCATCTAATTGTTAGTTGTTCAGCACTTTCCAGATCCTTTAATGAATGAGCATTATTTTCATCCTCTCAACACTGCATCAAGACATAAAAATATCTTTTCAATCTTGGTTAATGAATTATTCATAGGCCCCCAGGCAGTATGCTCCATATCATGAAATAAATAACTGTATTTGATAATGTCAATACCAAAGAAAGCAGTTTTCTTGATGTGAGCAGAACATTAAAGATATACTTCCCAGGCCTCTCTTCACTCTGAATATTCTACATGGTACCCAGTGGAGACCCATTTCTGTATCCCGTCTCAAGAGGAGAAGTAGTGGTGAACTTGTGGAAAACAGAAAAAGGTAAATTATTTTATATATATAATTACTCTCCATCCCTGCCCTTCACCTAATTCCAAGACGACAAAATCTCACCCAGCATGACTAGGGCTAATCAGTATTCCTATATTATTCCATTAATATATTAGCATTAAGATGAATGTTTAAATCCTTTTAATCCTCTTTTAAAGTATAACAATGGTATTCCAACTATATTAATAGAGGAAAATCACTTTTGTTTGAACTGCAAGAGCTACCAGTTGGAAGAAAAATATCCTTGGCTGATTACCAATAGAAATGAGCTAAACCGGTTCAGAGAAATATGACATAACTTTTGAACAATGGGGGGTGGGGAGTGATTTTAATTAACTCAATTTACGTTAGCTAACCCATCTCTTCAGTCAGAAATACAGGATGGACACCCCTTAAGCTACATCGACACTTGAAGATGAGGGTGTGATTCCCAGCTTGAGCAGATTTAATCATGCTAGCTCTCATCAAGATAGAGCATTGTAATGTAGCCCCAGCAGCACAGGCAGCAGTGACATGAACTAGCTGCCGTGAATAGAGCCCCAGCCAGTGCCACTGGCTACGTACTAACCCATGCAGCCACTCATTATTGCCTGTGCTACTGTAGCTCTATTGCTATTTTTAGCATTCTCACTCAATGAGAGCTTCCGTGAGTGTGTGTGTTTAAGCTGGGAATCACATCCTGTGACATACCCTGGTACAATCCAGACTAATGATAGCTGTGTTACCCTTTCCCTCTAACCAGGGCTTGCCCATTAGACTGCTTTTCTGCTGCAGCCTCCAGTCTGGATTACTCACAAACAGCCTGCAAATCTCTCCCAGCTCTGTCTATGCGTACATGCTGCAGCCAGCCAGCCAGTCAGACACACCTTGCTCTTCCCAGCCTTGATTATACTTCAGGGTTACTCCCTAACTCACTCCTAGGCCTTGTACACACGAGCATTTTATCGCGCATTAAAACTCATTACCGCGCGATAGCAACAACGGCGTTCACACGTGCAACAGGGCTGTTGTGCGTTAACTGCCTTTTTGTAGCGCAATACAAAAACCACCTCGACGAGGGTAGTAACAGCTAACGTGGAACAGCTGTTGCGCTTTTGCGCTCGTGTGTACGCTTACCACGTTGTCTGGCCTCCGGAAGTGTCCCAGCATTCCAAAGTCGTCCTCTCTGGTCTTCCCCCCACCCGCTCTGTGGCCGTGACGAAACTGTCCCCGCCCTGCCCCGAAGTTATACCCGGGATTTTCAAATTTCTAGTCTGTTTCACTTCCTGCTCTCTTCCTCGTGGAGTGTGTTTGGGCTCCGATCATCATTAGCAATGGTGGCCCGCCATGGAAGACGCGCACCCCTTTGGAGCACGGCAGAGGTGCTGGACCTGATCAGCATCTGGGGAGAGTCCGCTGTGCAGGCGCAGCTACGTGGCAGCAGGAGAAATTATGATACATTTGGCATAATTTCTCGGGCCATGTCAGAGAGAGGGCATGATAGAGAAACTGTGCAGTGCAGATCAAAGATGAAGGAGCTCAGAATAAGCTATCACCGAGCGAAGGAGGCAAACCGCCGTTCCGGATCAGCGCCTGCTACATGCAGGTACTATAAGGAAATAGAAGCCATCCTCAGTGGGAGCCCAACAACCACTGCCAAGAGTCCCGTGGACACTTCAGCCCCCCCTCATCTGGTGATTGCCAGAGCTGAGCAGGATGAAGACGTTGTTGAGGAGGAGGAGGAGGAGGAGGAGGAGGAGGAGATGGAGGATGACACGGAGGAAAGCGCAACCGCGTGTAGCCAGGAGCTCTTCAGCAGCCCTGCTGAGATGTCCACCCAAGGCTTGAACTGCAGCGTGTTCTCTGAGGCGGCAGAGGGGGGTTCAGGTAAGTTTCTCCTTCGTTCAGCTCTGCTCCTGCTAAAATATCATTGTCTGGGGTAGGGGTGCTTGCGGGTCCCCGCTGTGCACGCTATTTACTCTGCATTCATTAGAAGTGCATCAACACAAGCAGTGATTGAAAAATAATCATCTGCATTTAGGTCAGTAAAGGTTTCCTCGATGTACCTCCAAAGCCTAATACTCAGGTTAGATGGGAGAGCGTTTGTGTTTACGCTCCCAAAGACGGATACTCTGCCTCTCCAGCTGCAAAGCACAGCCCTGGGAACCATGGCAGCACACAGTGCAGCAGCATACGGTCCTGGCTTCCTACCGGAGGCATGTAGGAGATGTATTTGAGATGGCAGGGGCACTCTGAGGAGAAAGATATCTGGTTCCATCTGTGTGCCCTCTGCAGATTCTTAGCCCCCGGTAAGCTGACTATTAGAACGTACCTTGTCTGCTTCAGCGAAGCCTAGTGTGTTGACCGCCCTGTACCTTCCAGTGGAATGTGCTACTGGAAGGTTACATTGGTTATCTATGCTATGTGTTAACAATGTCTTTATTGTTATTTTTGTATTAGAATTGAGCTTCACAAGGCCGGTGTCTACCCCAGCTGAACGAATGAGAAACATTCGGCGGCGTGCTCGTAGAAACAGGGAGGATATGTTTCACGAGCTGCTGAAAGCAACACAGGAATCCTCAAGGGAGAATAGAGCCTGGAGAGAGGAATCCCAGCAGAGGAGGCAGAAACACAGGGACGAACTGATAAGCGTCATGAAGGAGCAAACAGAACTGCTCAAGAGCATGATTGCTTTGCAATCCCAGGCGATAAATGTCCGGGCACCATTCCAGACAGTTCAGCCGTGTCTGCCTCCCACTCTCCGCAGTCCCTCAAAGCATTTCTTTGAAGGTCACCCTTCCCCCCGGTACAGGACAACATCCGGTCCCCCCCCCCCCCAGCTACTTTTATGAGACCCGGAGCTACACCAACCTGTAACCCCACCCCCACCTTTTAGGTTTTAATAAAAACAGTAACAAATACTTTGAAGAATGCATTTATTTATACACATTATTGAAATGATCCTAAGGTGCACCTGATGTGTCATGGAACTTAACTAGGGGAGGGCATAATTAAAATGGTCCCTGAGTGCCTCCCTTATGCGGGCAGCCTCTCCTTGTGCCACCCTAATACTCCTAGTGGCTGGCTGCTCGTATGCTTCCTCGAGGCGCTGTGCCTCTGTAGCCCACGTGGGGGAAAACTTTTCTCCCCTACTTTCACAAATGTTATGGAGGACACAACACGACGCAATCACGGCAGGGATCTGGTCCTCCGCCAAGTCCAGCCTCCCATACAAACAGCGCCAGCGCCCTTTTAAACGGCCAAAGGCACACTCCACAGTCATTCTGCAGCGGCTCAATCGGTAATTGAACCGCTCCTTGCTGCGATCGAGGTTCCCGGTGTAGGGTTTCATGAGCCATGGCATCAGTGGGTATGCTGGGTCTCCGAGGATGACTATGGGCATCTCCACCTCCCACACTGTTATTTCTTGATCAGGGAAAAAGGTGCCCCCTTGCAGCTTCCGGTACAGACCAGTGTTCCTGAAAATGCGAGCATCATGCACCTTTCCCTACCACCCAGCATTGATGTCCGTGAAACAACCCTTGTGATCCACGAGTGCTTGCAGCACCATGGAGAAGTAGCCCTTCCTGTTAATGTACTCCGTCGCGAGATGGTCAGGAGCCAAAATAGGGATGTCTGTGCCATCTATTGCTCCCCCGCAGTTAGGGAATCCCATGGCAGCAAAGCCGTCCACAATGTCTCGAACATTGCCCAATGTCACCGTCCTCCGTAGCAGGATGCGATTGATGGCTTGGCAGACTTATGAGAGGGCTAATCCGACGGTGGTCCTCCCGACTCCAAACTGGTTTGCAACGGACCGATAGCAGTCGGGAGTCGCCATCTTCCATACAGCAATCGCAACACGCTTCTCCACAGTTAGGGCTGACCTCATGTTGGTGTCTTTACGTCACAGGGCAGGGGCCAACTCTAAGCACAGTTCCAAAAAGGTTGATTTCCGCATTCAAAAGTTCTGTACCCACTGCTCGTCATCCCACAGCTGCATAACAATGCGATCCCACCACTCGGTGCTCGTCTCTCGCGATCAGAAACGGCGTTGCACCATGTGCAGATGATCGGTGAAGGAGCTGAGAAACGCGGTGCTGTTGTTCTGCATGGCATCGATCAGCCCCTGCTCCTCGGTGTCCTCGTCTGACTCGGAGCTCATTGTGTACTGAGCAACAAGCCGAGATGTATTCAGAATGCTGAAGGCGACAGTGGAGATCAGAGCAGGATCCATGCTGTCGCTGTTGCGATTGATTGCAAGTGGTGTGGTGCAGCACTGCAATGTTGAAAATAGGCGCGAGTTGCTATTGGAAACGATGGAGACGCTAGGGGAACACAAAGCATCATGGGAAACTGACACTTTACCCATAGCGCTTTGCGTTCCTTTCCTTCATCCCATGATCCATAGCGCCGATTTAGGGGAAAATGGAACGATGGGATAGGTGCCCAGAAGTCATTGCGCTCAACCGCGATAATGCATGTAATTTTGTTGCATTGCAGGGAGCAACGTGTGTACGCGTTGTCCCGCAATAAAGGTCACGTGAGTTTTATAGTGCGATTGCCTTGTTGCACTTTAATCTGATCGTGTGTACATGAGTCTAGTGTTAGATTTCCCCTCAGAAATGTGTGTCCTCTACTGCCCTGCTCTATCCTGGACAATACAAATTTATATAAAGTCTATCATTTCATCCATAGAAATAATATGCACATGTCTAGTTGCCCCAAATGGAGCTTTCCATTCCTCTTCCATTGAAACACACTGGATTAGATAAATCAAAAAATCAAGTTCATTAACTTTAAAGAGAGAGATTTTTAAGTTAGTACTAGTAATGACGCATAAAAATAAATGGTTTCAAGAAAAATAAAGATAAAACATGATTGATATCTAACTTAAAAATCAAGTTAAATTCAAAGCAAAGTTTCTCACTACCTGTTCTCAGCAGTCCAACTTACCAAACTTTTTAGGTCAGTACCCCATCTCCAGTTGAATGGCTGCTGCCTTTCTCTCTTTTGGTGCAGACAATCGATAGACAGAGGGTGAGATACAGAGAGGTACATAGGGTGTCTTGGGTTGCTTGTCGTTTCTTTTATACTGTCACTCCCCTTCTTTGAAAATATTTCTAAGATTTAGGACACAGTGATTCTGCAGGGAATCATAGAATAATAGGGTTGGAAGGGACCTCACGAAGTCATCTAGTCCAACCCCCTGCTAAAAAGCAGGACCACTCCCCCTAAATCACTCCAGCCAGGGTTTTGTCTAACCGAGTCTTAAAAATCTCCAAAGATGGAGATTCTACCACCTCCCTAGATAGCCCATTCCAATGCTTCACCACCCTCCTAGTGAGAAAGCTTTTCCTAATATCCAACCTTGACCTCCCCAGCTGTAATTTGAAACCATTGCTCCTTGTTCTGTCCTCTGTTACCCTCGAGAACAGCCTAGCTCCCTCCTCTTTCAAGTAACCCTTCAGGTAGTTGAAGTTTGTTATCAAATCTCCCCTCAGTCTTCTCTTCTGCAGACTAAATAAGCCTAGTTCCTTCAGTCTCTCCTCATAAGTCATATGCCCCAGCCACCTAATCATTTTTGTTGCCCTTCGCTGGACTCTTTCTAATTTATCCACATCCTTTCTGTAGTGGGGAGCCCAAAACTGGACACTTTCTGGATCAGTCCCGAGACAGGAAGCAGAAAGAGCAAAATATAGCATGAAAGTTTGTTCCCTTGGTATTTCTAGTTGGTTGTATTGTGAAAAAGCCTGATCTTATAGCATTTCCTCCCCTGTATCCAGACTGAAAAAGCTTATGCAAGCTCATGTACACTGCAGCTTAAGGCTTGAAATGCTTATCTAAATATCTTGAGGTTTGCCTGCAATTAATATATTCATGGTGAATTCCTACATTCATATGAGTATGCTTGAATTATTTGGTTTCTGCTCAGCAAATGTGTCAGCCATTGGCCCTCTTAGGGTATATATGCAAGACTGTGAGGCATTAAGATATACGTTACCTGTATTACAGTACAAATGGCACCTCTTTCTAGAGAGGTGTTAGCTAGTAGTGCAAATGCAGAGCTGTGCACAAGAAACTGTAAAATTTTTAAACTGCTCTGATATTTCTCTATATTCTTGTACAACTCATCTAAACCCACAGTTTTTAAAAATGATCTTTGAGTACCCAATTTCAGATACCTAATGTCTTATTTTCTGAAATGGTGACCACCCACAATTCCTCTTGATGTCGATAGCAGCTACAAATGCTCAGCCCCACACAAAACCATACACTAGGTATATCAAATTGAGCAAACAAGCTACGAAACACCCAACATTAGAGGCTACTTTTGAAAATGTTGACCTAAACCTATCTTTTTCAGTTCCCTATCTGTAAAAGAGTCATAATATTACTTCACTACTTCCGGTCAATTTGAGGCTAAATTAGATAATGTCTGTACTCCCTCTTTAACACTTTCATAAGTCTCAAAGGCTATGTCTACACTTGCAAGTTAGTTCGAATTGAGGAAGCTTAATTCGAATTAACTTAAGCCTTGGTCGCACTAGGCTTTCATTAGTTCGAATTAAGGGCTTCCTTAATAATACATTTGATTGCTTAGTTCGAACTAACCCTTATTTCGAAATAGTTAGTTAAAATTAAGTCAATGTGGCCATATTAGTTTGAACTAACTACTTAGTTCGACCTAATCGGCAGATTGACCTTCATGCAACTGACTAATTCGAACTAAGCAAGTGCCCTGCATGTCCATGGTTAGTTCAAACTAACATTCTAGTGGGGCCATGCTAGTTCAAATTAAGTTAATTTGAAATAACTAAAATTAGTTTGAATTAATTAGTTCGAATTAACTAATTCAAACTAGCTTTTGTAAGTGTAGACATAGCCAAAGAAAGTTCATCTAAGCCTCTATTGCCTCTCATTGCATGAGCTGATAATTCTCCTTTTTCAGCCATGAGCCTGAATAAAGCATATGCCATTTCTCATGGACATTTGACATCAATGAATGCCTGGATAGTGGAGAAAAAGAAAGACATAATGAAGGGCACCAGTTGCTGACAAGAAAACAGGTTGCAATTCAGCAAGTGCTTTGGCAAGCCGTGAGGACCACCTGGGTCGTGTCAAAATGTATGTAGCAGAAGAAGCCTGCCTGCAAGCAGTCTGTGTATAGGCAATTAAATTACAGGCATTGGCACTAAGGGACAAAATCAACCTCAGAGGAGTGAATCAAATAGAACTCAAGATACATGTTGTGAAATTGCCCCAAGAAATGGGCAACCAGCCAACTGAGCATAAGGTAATACGGTCAAAAGTGAGACATGTCGTGTCCTTACACGTGGGATGAGGAAAAAGAAGAAACTCTCTATTCTGTGGGTCACATTATGAGACACAGTCAAAGGTAAAATCTATTTATTTATCTATGTGTCTGGGTCTTAATAACACACGTATCACAGCAGTATCTGAAAGAAAAAAAAATCCACCTCCTAACTGCAAGCATCTTGTTGACGGAAAGAGACCGGTGTTCTAGATTGAAGGTTTTAAATGCTTCTTAACAGATTTCAGGTAGTCAGCCCTGCAGAGAAAAAAGTCACACGGAAATTAATAAGGAATGATCACCTCTCTGGTAACCTCTCTAGATCATCTACATCACCTGGCTGAATTTAAAGAGATATATCCCTGCTATAGAATTATATAGGGTAACTGGGGGGAAAATAAACTAGAAAAGGGATAATTGTCTATTAAATTTTGTGGTGTTTTAGAATTCTTTCTAGAGAAACTAATTGGTTTAATCTTTATTAATATCTATGCTATGTCTACACTTACCAAAGTTAGTTCGAATTCGTTAATTAAAACTATTTCAAATTAATTTTAGTTAGTTCGAAATAACTTAATTCAAACTAACATGGCCCCACTGTAATTTTAGTTCAAACTAAGCAAGTGCCAGGCATGGCACTTGCTTAGTTCGAATTAGTCAATTGCATTAAGTTCAATGCGCTGGTTAATTAGAACTAACTAGTTCAAATTAAGGGTTAGTTCGAAAGGTGTAATAGAATTTATTAGTTCGAATTAAGGAAGCCCTTAATTCGAACTAATGAAAGCCTAGTGTAGTTTTCTTCTCAAAAAGTACTGTAAGTCATTAGTGATTCCATGGCATGGTCCACGTCCATTTGCATTTTTGTTTTCATTTATACTAGAGAGAGTTCAGTGGGTTACCTAGGGAGGGGGGTAGAATCTCCATCTTTGGAAACTTTTAAGGCCCAGACAAAACCCTTCTTTTAGTCCTTTTTTTAGTAAGGGGTGGGACTAAATGGCTCATGAGGTCCCTTTCAGCCCTAATATTCTATGATTCTATGAACTGAATGAGTTGGCACATCTGAAAACTTTAAATGTTTTTAAATTTCCATAGGGGTAACCGTGTTAGTCTGTGTACAGCAAAAAACAATGAGAGTCCTGTGGCACTTTATAGACTAACAGATTTTCTTTGGCATAAACTTTCATGGGCTATAACCCACTTGCATCTGACGAAGTGGGTTATAGACCACGAAAGCTTATGCCGAAGAACATCTGTTAGTCTCTAAGGTGCCACAGAACTCTCGTTGTTTTTTAAATGTTTTTAGTAGCAGTACAAGTGAGACAAAACTGTATCCTAATTCTCTACATTCAGTGTTGCCACTAGAAGCAATTCTGGAAATTTTTGAGGCTCCCTTTAATGCCCTTGTTTCCAGCTGCTAGGTTCAAGGTTTCCCTTCTACACACCCCTACTCCAAACCTCTATGCTTGCTAGGGGAAGAGATGGTCAAGGCCATAAAGAACGAGCAGGACAATGTCCTACTGTTTTCTGGTATGGTTAGGTACGGGACAGAGTTATGAAGACAATGTGTAACCCATATGCCAGAAAAGGCTATCTCTGAGAGACCTGCTGAGGGTGGGTTACTGTTGCTGGGCAGATTAGCTACCCACAACTAGAGACCTCCAGAAGCAGGGAGTGGTAGCATTTTGAGCATGCTCCACAGGGTGTCCTGCTGGTGTGATGTGATGTTGTCAGTCAGATGACACGGGAGCAGCAGTCTGTGCAGACAGCAGGCAGGAGCTGCCTTGAAAGGAGACCATGTGCTCAGTTTTCTGGAGAGAAGCTGAGCCAGGAGTGAACAAGATGTCTTCTCCCTGTAATGGAGTCATTTGCAACAGACCTTGCAGACATGCATATGGGACTGAGGGCTGGTTACAAAGGAGAAGAAAAAGCTTGCATGGAATGCTACAGAGGATTCCAACAAAGGAAGAAGAGGACAGCTATTTCTTGCCACTCAAGCCTCTACACTGGAACAGAGACTGTAGCTGAGAGTTGGGTGAACTCCAGCTGGACTTTGGGACTCTTGGATATCTTTCATGTGGGGGTTTCTGTAGGGATTGTTCGTGGTTAATTGTACTTTGTTTTCTTAGGATAAGGTTTATTTAGTTAGTCGTTAATAAAGTTAATTGTTATGTTTGTTTTTAGTAGTATTTTAATGTGGGAGGGTAACTCTGAGCAATCTTTGCCGTGAGTCCCATACAGACTGGATCCTGGGTCTCCAGGTGCTTTCTCCATAGGAATTGGGATTGATTTCTGTGAGGCACTGGAGAAGGGCAATTAAATGAATTTTAGCCCACCCGAAGGTTACAAATGGATGTATGTTTCTCCTTAAATAGGTGGAGCGGGAAAATTACAAATATGTCTGAGCCAGAGCTATGGTAAAGGAGAAGTCTTCATGATTCCCCAGACAGCACAAGTTATCACCGCGGAGCTCTGAGGCAATGAGCAGCTGCTTGCACACCAAATGCTACAGTACTAGAGCAGGAGCTGTAAACATCAGAATAACATTTTCACTTGTCCCTAGTGGTGTGTGACCCAGACTGCAGGCCTGTTTGCACTGTCTGAACCTTGTCTGCAACTGAAGCATTAGGACTGCATGCCAGTGAAACGGTTTGCCATCATACTAATAAGTAATTTTTTCTGGGTGGGAAAGATAGGAGAGAACCTTTTCTTCTTAATAAAGAAAGTTCTTCACTGACAACTCCCTTTTAAATGTAGAGACAAGCAATAGCGAGCCAGAAATGAAAAGTTGTAGAAATGCCAGCTTTGCATGCATTTCAGGGAGAAGCAGACACATTTATAGCCAGTTATGCTAGGTTTGCCCTAGAAATTGAATTGTACATTTGCCACGGTAGCTGTGTTCTGCATGCGAACCACAATGCTGCTTTGTACAAGGTCAGTCTCTTTTTTTATCCTTATTATTGCCATAATAGTGGTCCAGGTCACTGATACATTGAAGGAGCAGCATCAGCTGATTGGCAAGTGTCTCAGCAGCAGGAAGTTAGCTGATAAGCTTCTTAAGCAGTGAGCTCTCCTAAGCAGGAAGCACTGGAGCCAGCTGAAGGAAGTTACCCTTAAAATTGCTTTGCTCAGGCCTCAACCTCAGCAGACTAATTAGAAGCTGTTGAAAGGAAGAGTCCCTGGTGTGCATTTTTCTGTAGACAAGACTCAGGAAACAAGTTGTGTGGACCGCAGTAAACAGACAGTGAGATAAATGTTTAAAAGCTCCTATAAAAAATCTCAGACAGTTCATGAGTACAATGAATAAAACAGACTGATCTAAGTGGTCACTGAAAGGTTTGAAGTGGGCTGGGATAGGTCCCTCTGGGTAAGCAGTGAGCAAACAGGCAAGCTATGCAAACAAATATTGGCAATTTGAACACTTCCTATTTATGGAACCCAATTGGGCCCATAGAAAGGAATGCTGCATAATGAATATTATCATATTTCTGCAGATGATAGGCTGGCTAGAAAGAACACTAACTTTTTTTTTTCCTTTATGGTGATCTAATCATTCAGGCAGACACTCTCATTCTTTATGGAAAAGACAAAGCATATTAAATTAAGATCATTAGACTGATCTAGAGATAGGATGACAGTGTGAACATAGAAGGGCTCTGAGATGCAAATTCATCATCTGCTCAAGCATATTAAAATAATGTTGTTCTCTTGAGCATTCTCTTTCTTGCTTCAAAGAAACCTCCCTGCAACTAAGCCTATGTTCTCCTAAGATTATAAGATCTTAAAATTTGCAAACTCCCCCAGAAATTCTTTACAAAGGTTTTTTTGGTTTGGGTTTTTTAAAAGGAAATTAAAAAGTTTGAATTTCAGAACATCATTCAGAAGCCTTCCTACCCCCCACTAGAATATCCCTGCAGAGTTCATTTGAATGCAGACAAGAGGTAACGTGTAAGCAAGTCCTATAGGTTCATTTGGAGATTGTGGTTGCCTTCATGCCCTCCAACTCTACGCCAGTCTTATGTCTAGGCCTCAGGAAATGACCTGTCCAACTGGGGACAGGAATGTTAGCTGGTTAATGCACACCCAATTGTAAGAGCCAAATACTTCTTTCCCACTTTTCACAAACACTGGCTTGACCCTTCCCTCCAGTAACTGCCTACCATGAGCAGACACCACAGGGACTGCCTACCATAAGCTGCCACCTCCCCTCCTAACAGCCATGCAAGTTAGGATCTTTGAAGGTGAGAGGGCACCATCACTGTACCCAGCAACAAAAGGGAAAATCTTGTTTCCAATTTACAGGTTTATTAAGTTACTAACACAGATGAACATAATCCTCAAAAGATTAGCTAATAAACACCCTAGGATTCTCTAGCAATTGCAGATAAAGGAACAGAAGCCCTATAAAACCTAGTGAATGTTTGACAGGAAGCTAGGAAACATACGATGGCATGTTAGGGGTCACTTGGTAGCTGTGTCCTCTCAATTGAGTGGGGAGCTGCCCGGAGAAGAAAGATGGCCTGGAATATGGGAAACTAGGGTTCAAATCCTTGCTCTTCCAGAATCTTTCTTACATGACTTTGGGCAAGTCGCTTAACATCTCCATGCCTTTGTTCCCCATCTGAAAAATGGGGATAATTATACTGGAGCATTAAGAGGATAAATACATTAAAGATACTGTGGGTAACGGGGGCCAGATAGGTACTTGAGAAAGAGAGTTTGATCAATAGTGTTTCCCCCTTCCCTTTCACACATGGGATAGCCATATCCTGCAGCACTGTCAAGCTGTATTACTTTAAGATGCAGTCATGGGAGCAAAGTGAAGGCAGAGTGTAAAAATTAACGCCGAATGCCCTTCTCGTTTGTTGAAATTAAGAAATGTAACTGAAATTTCATTTAATTTCTCTGTGGTATTTTTATCTATATTTCTACAAGTAGTTTGGTAGAAAACGAAAGAAAGAAAACCAACAGATTTTAAATGAAATTCCAAGATGTACTCCTGTACTGTAATTTCTGGAGTGTATGTCATAGACACAATAGATCATTAAAACTCAGCAGCATTATGGCCTGTCATGTCAAATTATACTTAGGGAGCTTTAATATGTGGATTATGGACATATTAAACTATACTCTCTCCTGCCTATTATGTCAATGGGACTTTGCATATATAAATGATACTGCAGTGTATAATCCTTGCACTATGCCATGCATGCACAGTAGCTCTGTGTAGACCAGAGATCACTAGGAAAGTCTAGATACTTTGGAAGAGCCATAGTCATTTTGTAGCACCTTAAATATTTCCTCACTGGCAAATATACTGTTATATCAAAGTTAGGCTAAGGGTAAGTTTTAAAAATATATTTTCCATCACAAAAATACACTTTTTCTGGCCCTGTTCTCTTTTATCCTTTAAAGCACTTGTCAACCTTAATTACTAGTGCTGAGGAACTGGTACTGAGATACTGAGGATCTCAGCAAATAACTAGTTTAAATTACCTCATCCTTCTCTCCCATTAGGCCTTCACCACCTCTCCCAATTGCAAATCTTGCCTTGTCATCTCAAGAGTCAGTCTCTTTCCACCACCTGTGTTTTAACTTAACCCCACCAATGCTCTCTCCTTTGCTCCCCTCCATCTTCTACAATGATTTCCCACTTACCACTTTCCACCTTCTTGTTGCCACACACTAAAGCTCCCATGACAAATCCACAAAGACATGCACTCACAGCTACGCTGTCTTCACTGGTTCTTCTCGCTTGTCCCGATCGGAGCAGGACACATGGTTGCCAGGCCCATTGGAAGTGCATGACAAAGAAGAGGAGAGTGTTTCCAGAATTAGTGTGGCACTCGATTCTCCCAAAGGGTGATGATCTTTTTATTAATTATTATTGTTATTATTATTATTATTATTATTATATCTTTTTTATACATTTTCACTCACTGCTTAATCACACTGCAAAACTCATTGCCCCAGAATGCCACTCAGGCCAAGAATTTAAGAAGATTTAAAGAAAAATTTAGATTTTCATGTAGATAACATGAATAACTAAAGTTATAGCAACAGAGTCCTATGGCACTTTTAAAGACTAACAGGTTTATTTATCACATGAGCTTTCGTGGGAGAAAATCTGTTCAGTACTTCAGTACCAGTTCTTCAGTACTAGTAATTAAGGTTGACAAGTGCTTTAAAGGATAAAAGAGAACAGAGCCAGAAAAAAAGTATTTTTATGATGGAAAATATATTTTTAAAACTTACCCTTAGCCTAACTTTGATAGAACAGTATATTTGCCAGTGAGGAAATATTTATGGTGCTACAGAATGACTAGTTGTCTTCAATAGACGAACACGGCTACCCCTTTGGAATTTGACTACATCAAAGTTATAGCAGTGAATGCAAACAAAGATTAAGCCAATCTCTAATTTTTTAAAAAAATGATGGAGGCAGATTATCCTACATCTGCTTACTATGGGCTTCTTGCAGCTTTTTCTGTGGGTCCTAGTGCTGGAAACTGTTGCTGTCAGGACACTGAACCAGATAGACCATGGTTCTGAGCCTATATTGCAATTCCTATTTCCTCATTCCAATCCAACCCACCCTCACCACAACCCCCAAACTAGGTACCGCAGCCCAACAGAACCACAAACATCAAACAGCCAGGTGTACCCAACCTGAATGCTAGCCAGGAGTTCTAGACTGAGTGTTGTCACATTTGTCAACAATAAAAATTCAACTATATGAGAATTTGCTCTTCTGTATTTACCTCATTCCCTTTGCCCTCCCACCTCCACACTCTCTTTTCTAACTCCTCCAGGTTTCATTTTCTATTCCTCCCTTGTGACTTTTTTTCTTTCTGCTGCAATGTTTGGTCTTCAGACTTTTCTCTGGTTCTTTATTCTTCTACATCCCAATCTCTCTCCCCATGTTCTCCATTTGGCCTCCTATAATTATCACTTTCCTTTCCCTAGTCTGTATTTCTCATTCACATACCTTCCCTGCCTCTCTTTTTTCACTTCCATTATTTCTTCCTTCTCTTTTCATCTTTTCTGGTGTTCTAATGAGGAAAATGGGGCCTTTCAGTCTGTGCTGGCTCACAGCTCTTATACTATCCTGCTCTACACAGAAACACAAATACACATCCCTAGAGAATGTAAAAGTGGACAAGCTATGAAGCAGCAACCACCTACCTCTCTCAGGTTTTTCCCTCCTCATAATATCTAAGGGTATGTCTACACTAGCAATTTAGCAATTTAAATTACTCCATGTCCACACTGGACTTTCATTAAGTCAGCTTAAGAAATTCCTTAAGTCAACTTAAGGAAAGCTTAAGTCGACTTAATAACTACCCCTCCTTAGGTTGACTTAAGCCTTAAGTTGACTTCTTAAGTCGATTTAAGGACAGTGTGGATGGGGAGTAGCCCTTAAGTTGACTTTATTAAGTCTATTTAATACCAGTGTGGATGCCTATGTCCAATGGTAAGTCAACTTAATAAGGTCGACTTTAAGTCGACTTAAAGTTGACCGTATTAAGTCGACTTAAAGTCGACTTAACTTTTTCTAGAGTAGACATAGCCTAAGAGTATCCAAGGAAGAAGCATCAGCTGGTGATTATTTAGCAAACAAATTAATTCCACAAGACAGTGGCTCCCATGATCTCTCACAGTGGGACGCATTAGAGTGTGCCACTTGTGCAGAGATAGTGGGAGCTTGGCAGCACAGATGCAATGAGATGACCTCTTCAACATATGTTGTATAGAGCTGTAATTTTACTGTGAGCTATCATGGAAAGATATGTTTAAGTTCTTAAAATATGTTTCAGGATTTTATTTTATTTTTTTTTTTGTTAAAATTAGTTTCAAATGCAATGACCATATTGTACGACACAAGAGGCTACATTTGATTGGTCCATTAACACATGCCTCAGGTGGTTAAAGACATTTGGCTTATAGCATTACGCCTAACACTGCACCCGCGACATGTATTGATGGTCCAATAAAGCATAACCTCTTGTGTCTTAGTGCTCTTTGTAAAGTTATTTCTAATTATTAACATTAATCCTTTATTATTTTCCTTGGTAACAGTGTGATTAACCAGCTTTAGTGCCTGATCCGGCAGTTGTTACTCAGACTATACCCCTACTGACTAAGGGAAAGACTAAAGGAATGAGTCTCGAGGGCTTTATAAAATACCCAATTTATTTTCCACAAGTATATTAGTTGTTCTTTTTGCTTATATTAGGCACTTTGATCATTATTTCCTCTGCCTTATCTGAAGAGGTGAATAAATTCAAGATGGTTGACTTTTTGGCTGTATATCTGAGAAAATAAATGTTCTACTAAATCAAGATTTAAGAAAGTTATTTCAAAAGCTTTTTTCCCTCCCTCTTGTGGAGATGAAGACTGCAATGGCCTATTTATTTATAAAGGTGTCTGCTTATAAGTTTTCCTCCTCTAGATGATTTGCAGGCACATAACTGTATATGTGCTAGATTTTTTTTTAAGTTTGTCTTTGGTTTTTGCTATTTTCAGAAACAGTATATAATTCATTTCACCTAGTCTATGTATTCCTGAAAATTACAGTACAGCACTGAAATGTTCAGGCTTCAGGAGAAAATTGCTCCTGTGAAAAAAATTAAATCTTCTGCACTGTTATATGATACCAGAGTTTAATGAGTATGTAAAGTATCAAATTAAAAACTGTTAGCAGTTTATTATAGCTAAGCAATCATTGAATGACAAGCAGGTTTCCCTTTCAGTTAACATTAAGGACATGACCGGAGGCTGGTAAGCACTCTGCTGCATTAGATCCAACATCTGATTTAGGACTGGTTACCTGCCAGCCAAAAATTATCCTAGGTTTTTGTTTGTTTGTTTAATAGGAGAGGATTAGTGTTTTTAATTAAGATATTAACAGGATTTATGTTGCAAATATAAGTGTGTCATAAGTCAGTTTGTCTCTTTGCCAGCATTTGTTGTCGTGTTCACTGTTGTATAAATATACCCATCCTCCAGCATCCCTGATTTGTAGCTATTCCTTATTCCTGCATAGCTCCCAAAATTGTGCTAGGCACTTCACAGAAGACAAACAAACAAGGCATTCACCCCTAAGAGGGTATGTCTCACTTGCACTTAACAACGCTTAAGTCAACCTACAGAATGCTGCGTCCACACTGGGCGATTCCTTAAGTCGACTTAATAACTCCACCTCTGGAGGTTGACTTAACGCTTAAATTGACCTTGTTAGATTGACTTAAAGCCGGTGTGGACGGGGAATAGTCCTAAATTGACCTAATTGGAGTCGGGCTTGAGAGAAGGGGAGAGCCACATCTGGGGAAGATCGGGCTGGAGTGAAGCAGTGAGCCACAGCTGGGGTGAAGGGGAGAGCCATGGCTGGGGAGAAGGGGAACCGCGGCTGGCAATCAGGCTGGGAAGAAAGGACATGTCAGGGATCATGGGGCTGGGGAGAAGGAAGAGACACGATGGGGATCGGGGGCTGCGGAGAAAGAAGGGATGCAATAGGGATCGGGGGCTGCGGAGAAGAGACACATGGGGATCGGGGGCTGAAGAGAAGGAAGAAATGCAGCAGGGATCGGGGGCTCGAGAGAGAAGACATGGCAGGGATTGGGGGCTGGGGAGAAGAAAGAGATGTGGTAGGGATTGGGGGCTGGGAAGAAGAAAGAGACATGGCAGGGATCGGGCTGCGTGAGGTGCATGAGTGTGCAGCAGCCCCTGCACATCTGCCACACACCTGCAATTAGAGGGAACATAGCTCCAGGACCCCATAACAGTCCTCTGTCGACTTAGCACCTGCCAGTGTGGACGCAGGCAGTTGACTGGAGTGTTTAAGGTGGACACTCTAAGTCAACTTAACAAAGCCGACTTTAAGTCGACCTAAAGTCAACCTTGTTAAATTGACTTAACAGAGTGTAGACATAGTGTAGTGTAGACATAGCCAGAGTGTATAAATCTCTGACCCTGGAATGACATCAATACATGGGGAAAAAGAAGAAATAGTAGGTATGGTTGGTGGGTTTTAAAAAAAAATGTTGTTTGAAGCCACTGAAGGAATTAGAATATTGGCAATTCCAATGAAAGTAGATTTTAGACAGAGAACAGTTGTTGAATAATATCCACAAAAACAACGAGAGTCCTGTGGCACCTTATAGACTAACAGATTTCTTCAGTCATGAGCTTTCATGGGCTATAACCCACTTCATCAGATGCATCTGATGAAGTGGTTTATACCCCACAAAAGCTTATGCCCGAAGAAATCTGTTAGTCTATAAGGTGCCACAGGACTCTCATTGTTTTTGCTGTATACAGACTAACACAGCTACCCCTCTGATAATATCCACAGTTTATTACATGGCTCTTCTGTTTCTTCTTACTTTTTGTATTGAGATAACTCCTCGATATCATGCTCATACACAAAGATCTCATCGTGAGAGACACTGTGCAAATACAGAACAAAAATATAGTCCCTGCCCCACATGCTGTCAATATCATATATATGTAGAATGGGTATCTTTGCACACAGTATATATTTATGTATAAACATACTAAGAGTCAGAACACTACTCAGGAAAGAGGCAGTGCATGTGTTACCATTAGTGCCACTGTAGCTGAGCAACGGAGGACGGTAAATAGTACTTTGTGGAGAACTGTGAATTTTCACTGATGCATAAGGCCTCTGGCTTTCAGCATCATGAGCCTTGTGTGATGGAGTCACAGATTCTGACCTTTTGGAAGTGGGGTCAGATTTGGTCCTTGGAGAGACACTAAATAGCCACCACTGAGGTGTTATTCCCCTCAAGATTTCAGTCACACCCCATCACTCTGGATTCAGTCACCTGATTTCCAGCCTTCTTCTCTAGCCACTTTGCCAGACTGCTTTGTATTAAATGTACCCAGCCAAATAATAATAGCAATACACTTTCTCACAGACTAATTTAGAAGTACCTGTTTGCATACTAATTCCCAGACTGAGCATGAACATTATGCCATTTTAAACTATTTCCAACCTCTATCCAAATTTTCTTACTGAGAACTTAATACACACCAAATATAACATTTATAACGAAGCAATTTTGTAGTTAGCCAAGAATAAATAAAATAAATAAAGGCCTACAAAAATCATTTTTCTTTCATATAGGTAATTTCAAGCTTATATAAAAATTCATTTAGAATTTAGAAAATCAGAATATAACATCAACAAATATATATTTTTTTCTTAGCACAATGTATCATGTCTTTTGTACTAGGGTTGTAGCTTGTTTTTTCTAGTGTCTAATGGAAATCTACTACAGTACAAAGTATAAAAGAAGGACTAATATGAAGAATACCAACTTAAAAGGTCAATTTCTGAGAAAGGCATTAGCAACATGAAAATAGGAATTTTGAATAGCAAGGCTCCTACAGCCTTAGTTATATTTATTGACACAATAGTAATATTTTTCCTCATGTCTTAGATCTAATTCCTGATTGATACAACAGACCCAGCAATACAATTTATCTAACCGCTCTCTATTGTATTTTTCCCAATAAATAATCTCTTTCTATTGTGTTCTTGCTTATAAGATTTTGAACTAGAAAAGCAAAATGCAGAACAAAGTAGCGAAAAGTGGTGTTCTTTAACTTCTTCCATCTGATTTCTGTTCAGTTTGAACTTGCAACTTCTAAATTTTACTAATTTTGATTTTTGTTCCAAAGCACATCCTTTCCATTCTAATCTTTCTTTCTTTTGTCTGATTGAAATGATTTCTGATTCTGGGTTAGTTGGGTTTTGCATTCAACTTTGACTGTTGTTATTTATTGAAGGCAATTCAGTAGAGTCCAAAAGTTTATTTTGTTAAGTATTATACAAACCCAGAGGAAGATACACTCCTTGTCCCAAAGATCTGCTTTTCAGTAGTTTTCTCAATGAGGAAATTAAGGGTGTATGGAACCCAAGACGTTTTTGATTGCTATTCATTCTCAGTCTGTCTATTGGGCCAAATTCAGCCAGGGAATAAATGAATAACTCCCAATAACAGTTAAACAGTTATTCTCTTAAACCAAGTTTGAATAAGATCCTTTCTTGGAAGAAAAAAAAAAGCTGAAGATCGTTGAAAGTTCATTTCCCAACTTTTGCAACACAATGGAAGCCCAGCATTTAGGAACTCTATGATAGATAAGATGCTTTGGAAGTCTGGAATATTCAAAGACTATTTTACTGAGATATGACAGAAGCTATGGACATATTGGAATATTCCAATACTATCAATCCACATTATCAATTTCCAGAGGGGTAGCAGTGTTTGTCTAGTTAGAACATAAGAAAGGCCGTACTGGGTCAGACCAGAGGTCCATCCAGCCCAGTATCTGTCTACCGACAGTGGCCAGTGCCAGGTGCCCCAGAGGGAGTGAACCTAACAGGCAATGATCAAGTGATCACTCTCCTGCCATCCGTCTCCATCCTCTGATAAACAGAGGCTAGGGACACCATTCTTAACCCCTTTCTGGCTAATAGCCATTTATGGACTTAGCCACCATGAACTTAGTTCTATCTATCTATCTATCTATCTATCTATCTATCTATCTATCTATCTATCTATCTATCTATCTATCTATCTATGCACGGGCTGGTTAGTGATTCTACTTCTGGCTATATGAGAGTGTGAACGGTTTTCCTGAAGGAACTGAAGTCTTTGGGGGGTAGGAAGGAATTAATACTGATAACAAGTTTGTGAAAGCTTTACTCCACACGGAAAATAGCATTTACTGGTTTGAGTTAGTTCAAGAGGCCTGACAAAGAAAGAACTGCAAACTGTGTAAATTGCCTTGATATGGGGAAAGAGTCACTCACCCTCAATCCAGAAATAGATATGAGATTTTTAGAAAGAGAGACAGGTTCTGGGAAGGACATTGTTACAGAACACTGGCTACAAACTATAGCTCAGGCCCTAAGGTTTGATGGGTTCAGTAGGTACAAAACCAGGAAACCAGGTAAAAGATATACACAAACTGTTTTCTTAGAATACAGACAAGAAAGGAAAGAAATAGGAAAGCACCAATGCTTATGCCCCTTCAGTTAAATGACTGCGGGTGTAGAGCATGGGAAGCGAAGAGTCGTGGTGGTGAACACATCAGTTGCCCAAACGACGAGGTTCCAAATTGGAGGGGCTTAGCCACTAGCTTTTATACGCTTATTTTTGCGGAGTGGGAAGCTGGCATGCACATCTGGTTATCTTTCTCACTTATTTACCACATTTCTTTGCCCCAGTCTTATCTTGTTATTTTACAGAGCTTACATGTTATGTCTGCTATGTTATAGGAGCAAGGTACATCCTTGGTCAGTACCAGCTCTGTTTTGATTATACACAGGGTTAACTTTTCGTCAGGGCTGATTAATGGTGACACCACCTACTAACAGCTTATTGCATCACAAATTCTTCCATTGGGCACTACAGACATAAAGCACCTTGGACTCTGCCAGAGACTCCATTTGAAAAATGAGTAACATATCTTATTGTTTAAAGATTTGTTTTTACTGTAATTCTTCCTTTTATGAAAGCTGGCTGGTCACTGGCTAACCCTATCATTGCCCATGAGAGAACAGGACTGCAGTACAACTAAACTAAAATCAGATTTATTGAGATAATCACAGTGAATTGAAACCTCAGGCCTAAATCTGGAGGGAATAGATCATGGGTGCCCCTCCTGCCCCAGGCAAGATGACAGGTAGGGGTCCAAGATATAAGAGAGGTGCCCTTGAGGAGACCAGAAAGGGATCAGAGGTATAGTTATTTTAGGAACTGGGACAAGTTCAATTTTGACTCTTAAAACCAAGAACATTGATTATGCTGTATGTGGAGATGGTCCATTCCAGCAGCAGACCCTGGATGCACTATGGCTGACTCAGACAGAGGATACTTACCAGCAACTACAGATCACAGAGCAGAAACACTAAAGCAGGAACACAGCCCTGCAGCAGACCACGCTGCCAACTTTGCCCTCATATCTACACTGATGACACCATCACAGGGCCTAATCATGCCACCTACTCCATCAAGGGTTCGTTCACCTGCTCATCCACCAATGTGATTTATGCCATCATGTGCCGGAAATGCCCCTCTGCCTTATATATTGGACAGACAGGACAGTCTCTGCGCCAAAGAATCAATGGACACAAATCTGACATCAGAAATTGCAACACTGCAAAACCTGTAGGGGAACACTTCAATCTCCCTGCCCACTCCCTTAACGATTTGTTAATAGCTGTGTTGAAACAGATGAATAACAAATCACAGCTTCAAAGAGAGTCTGCAGAACTCGAATTTATATGCAAATTTGACTCAGTTGTCTTGGGGTTAAACAGGGACTATGGATTTTTCTCGCATTACATCAAGTGAATTGACCTCCCCCTCCTCTATGTGCTGTTCCCCAGTGTTTTGAATCCTAACACCTATTTTGATTTGCTGTTACAGCCTGACCTGATGCTATGTCATACACTCCCCTGCATTTGATTTCCTCGCACTCTGTAACTTTCCTATCTTCAAAGCGTCTGACGAAGTGGGATTTTCTCCCACGAAAGCTCATGCGATTAATAAATCTGTTAGTCTTTAAAAGTGCCACAAGACTCTGTTGTCCTTCTGAACAAAGAGACACTGAAAGCTTCCAGAGGGTGCCATATGTACCTCCCACATAGCAGTCCCATCCCAACCCCAAATCATCCTACTTCATCTACCTCAGTTTTTGTGCAAAAGAATGCAAGGCCCAAGATTGTGCAAGTGTGCAAAGGGGCTGTTGGCTAGGGAGAGAGGGAAAAGTCATTCTTCTGCCCTCTCTTCCTCTTTGCACACACCAGCTAAGCCAGCCACAGCCCAGCCCTTTATATGTTTCTCTGAAACTGCATATAGTGCTTTCTTATGCTTGGGTCCATTCTACTGCTTTCTCAGCACAGAATTTCTTTCTTTCTTTCTTTCTTTCTTTCTTTCTTTCTTTCTTTCTTTCTTTCTTTCTGCTAGTCAGCATCTTTCTCATAATCAATAAATGCCATTCACATTGGCGGGTTATTTTTATTCATCTTTATCAGGAATTCATTAATTATTGTGTGGAGTTCAGCCATAGAACATCCCGATTAATAGCCTCTCTGCTCTCCTGGCTCAGTAGAAGTTTACTGTATAGATAGTCAGTTTCTCAGTTATTTAAACAGAATGTGTAGGTTACTTAGAGGCCTAAGGTACAAAAAGAATATGAAAAGAGAAAGAATATCAGTAAATCATATGGTCCTCTGTAATAATTATTATTGACGAATGCAAACAATAAATAGCTGTGAATGTATATAAAAAGGACTTAGTTATTGACAGTTCTACAATCCCGTTTTTCACAATGCCATTTACAATTTCTTCTTACCTCAGCACACTTTTTCTTCTATTCAGCACATCCTTCTTCTCTTCTTCTATAAGCATATATCTTTATCTTGCTATTCATTTCCTGTTCCTGTTATCACAAAAAGATATATACGATCCAGTCCTGGGAGGCATACTGTTACCCCTCTGCTTGGTTTCCTTTTTTAATCTTACTGTAGCATCTGTTCCCTTCCAGGCTCTCCTGTATTCAACTGAAGTTGTATTTACTGATGTCCCCTGCAATCTTCTCCCTCAAGGCCTTGCACAGTTCAGTACATTTAACCATCTCTCTCACATTTCAGTACATATCTTGGTTACTCACCAACATCTTGGCTGCTACTTCCTTTGAGGAATCAACCTTTGCACACATCATCATGTTACATCTGGCATTCAGGCCTTCAGTCTGTCAAAGCTTGGAATTTATTCTTTAGTTCAATGCTAATTTCTAGCTTTTCAAGCATTTCTAATTGAATTTGGGTTGCTTTCTGCAGATTAGTTTTTCCTCTTTCCAGTTTCCATCTTTTTATTTGGCATAGACATTCATGAGAAGGACAGACTAGATAGAAAGAAAGATTATATACCAAACACCATATCATGTCATCCAACTCCATTCAGAATGGGGAAAAAAGATGAGTATTGTAATGGCTTGAATAAAGTCATTAGCATATATCTACCAAATATTAAGCAGTCAAAATATGTATAGAGACGAATGGCTCTGGTGTAGAACTTAGTTCTGTTTCCCCAACTGGAAGTTATTCCTAAATAGAGAGAGATTGCAATGAATGAGTGGGTAAATTAAAAATTGGAAAGATAAGAGAAATATTTAGAACGTGTTACAATGCTTTGAAATCCTCTTAGCACGGCTGTCACTGTCACAATCAACCTGCTGCTTTACTATGGTGTTAAATCAGCCCTTTTAAATGGAGTATTTGTCAGTGCACTGCTTCCAATTTGGTACCAGTTCAATACAGTGAGGAATAGGAAAGAATAAGTAGAAAAGGCAAGTGCAATAGAAGGTTTTCTTTTAAAACCTGTACCAGTACCAGATGAGAAAATGTACCGTTTTGCCTCTTAAATCAGCATATTAGTTGGTTCCCAATGTGAGACAAACTGTACTGGCTTCCTCCAGGGCGTAATTTCGTAAGCTTTAATATCCCGAAACTTTTCTTTTTATTGGCAAGCATCACATAGCAAAGCCACAATTAAGGGTTTTTTGGCATTTCCATTTTAAACCCTGTTTGCTCTATGTTTTATCATCCATTTCAAATCACATCAGCAACACATGCAATTTTGTGTTAATAAAACTGAGCAACATTAGCTAAAGAGTGTTGTGGGTTTTTTTTTGATGCAGAGAACAGCACAAAATAGGACTTTGATTGTTGGAGTTTTGCACACTTTTGAGAACACTGCTAGCTTGAACAGCAGTTTAAGATTAAACCTGATAATTCTATTGGTTTCATTTGGGGTTATAGGGTGTGATTATCTGGGCAGAATTTAGCCCTTAACATCAAGGGCCCTGATTCAGCAGTACTTCCTTATAAGACAATGTACCTAAATGCATGCTTAACTTTAAGCATACACTTAAATCCCATTAACTTGAGTGGGTTTTAAGTCTACATGCAAATACTTTGCTGAATAGGGATAAACTTACCCAAATACTCTCCTGAATTAGGACCTAAGAGATAACTTTAACAAAGATTTAGCTGCTTATGCCTATTTAGTGCTATGAAAAGTATTTAGGAATAACTAACATAGTCATGTATGAAAACTACCTACTGGGTATGTGCATAGCTATTTTATGTTCTCACTCTTGCATAACTGTTATTATTTACAGTGCTGAAGTTTTGTACGGCTCTCCTATAATTATCTGGAAAAGGTGATTATTTCTGCCTAATGGACCTATTCACCAAAACTCTGAATTGTTCCTGAGTTCTTTAGAAAAGTACATTTTCTATGTTGGATTGTGGTAATGGGTGATTTGAAACGGATTGTTGGCATACAGGTGTGGATGGAATGTCAGAATGGAATCTTGGTCAGGTGGCTGTAATAAAGTGTTTTCATTTGTATAAATTTTAATTGTATGACATTAATAATTATCGATTGTGCATAATGGGATTACCTCTATGGTAGAAGTGTGGCAGTCGTAAGAACAACCACCATGTGTTCTACATAAAAAATGTGATGCAGCTGCAACCTTGAGCACTTATAGGTATCACATGAAAATGTTTCAAAATTATGACCAGAAATCTTTCTAAAAAGGTCTAGATGCACAGGTGCTTAGAGGTGGGCTAAAACTAGAACTTTTTTATTCAAACTTCCCCACAATTTGGTGATAGTGTGTGGGGGAGGAGGAAGGAGGGAGGGGGAGGAATTATCAAATCTGTGTCTTTTCTGGTTTTCGTTTGCATAATCCCAAAACCAAACAAACATTTTTAAAACCAATTCACCCCTCATTTGTTTTCCAGATGAGAGTAACTTATGCCTATCATTTGCATATGTCTCCCATGCTCCATTACTAATATAAGATATAAGCCAATAGTTGACATGACTGACTGTCTCCTAGGTTAAAACATGAACTGAACACTTGTATATTTACCAAATGCCAAACAGTCAGAGGCTTCTTCTCAAAGTGATTTGTTTAAAAAGCTTCCTCTGTCTCTCAACTATCACTTCCAACAGCCATGCAGGAATGTTGTTACTTCTAAAGCATATTGGCTGTTGTGCATCTGGGAGTGGGCAGGGGAGTATGGATCAATGATTGCAAGTTTTAGGTCACGGGAGGAGAATTAATTTGCACAGATTCTCTATCTCTTGGTCAGCTTTACAACGTGTAGCAATGGACTAATTATTGGTTAGATGACAAACCCATCTTTAAGATGAACACATTTAGACCACCTTCGTCTATAAAATAGCTACATACTCTAAATTGTCACCGTGGCTGACAAGGGATAGTTCCTAGTCCAGGGAAAGAGCATGAGACTTACTCTATTGCTTGATAATTAGAAGATTCATATAAGATGTGGGAGCCCCCAGTTCAGGTCCCTGTTTCAGTATCTATGTATAAAGATTAGAACAGCTTCATGAAGAAAGACTTGAAAAGAATCACCAGAATATCCTGTATCATATGCAGGAGACGTAACTTACGATCCCTTCTCCCTATCAGATAGAGGAAGGAATTGACTTTGGATCTTCCATATCTTATGTGAGTTCCCTATCCCATGAGCTGAAGTTTAGGAGAAAAGAGGCAGCAACACTACCTCTTCCTCCAGCCTTTTTGTGAATCTAATCCTTTTCTTTACATAAAATACCTGGACATTTACATTCATTTTGGGGGTCAAATCAAAACTTTGCATATTGTCTCAAAAATGTTCAAATTCTCAATTTGCTTTACAAGTCGCGGGTGCCATTTTTTATTTCACCCAAGACAAACTTTCTTTCAATTTTTTTTTTTGGAATTGCCAGCAAACCAGAACAATGATTATTACACAGCTCTGCTCCCAAACAGTGCCAGAATCAGGGAAGAGTAAAGATGACTTAAACCCTCTTCACCTTGCGTCCCCCTCACAGAGACACATGCTTTGCTTAGCTCAGGCAAACAAGACGATCTGACTCATAATTAAAATATCTCTCTATATATATCCTTATAATGCTAAACCATTGTGTGTGTGTGTAAATATTAAATAATGTAGGATCAAGAACCAATCCCTGTGGAATCCCTACCTATCTATCAATCTCTGGCAATGTTTAAATCAAGACTGGTTGTGGGTTTTTTTTTTTTTCCCTAAAATATATGTTCTAGGAATTATTTTGGCAAACTTTCATAGCCTCTTTATACAGGAGGTCAGACTAGATGACCATAATGGTTCCTTCTGGACTTGAAATCTAAGAGCAAACTTGCAAACATATATCTAATTAGATCATATAAATTGTTACAGTAATTTTATATATGATATTGTACCATAAGGTATATATAACTTTATGAAGATCATTGTCATTTTAGGTGAAACTTTCTTCTCTATTATGTATTTTCTCCAAGGAACAGTTGAAGGTCAGCTATTAATAGTTTTAATAAATTATGTTGTTATTGTTAATTTAATGTCTCATATTAAAAAATTATCTGTTATTTATTTGGCAACTAGTTCTCTCGTTTCTGTTTATCTCACCCCAAGTAACTCAGTGGCATTACTGTAACACACCCCCTAAGTATTAGCTTCAGGATGGCAAGAAAAATGACTGACTCAGGAGTAAAGTGCCATTTTAAATATCTGGAAACTTACTGCAATGTAGAGAGCACTCCTGGTGGTCTGGGGCTCATTTTAGTGCACATGGTTATTGCATTTGTGAATTTCCATCAATTAGATCAAAAAAGGAGATTACAGAAACAGGAAAAATATTGCCATTCTATCGGAATGGGTCACTGGTCCCAACAACATTGTATAATAGAGGTGCATTCTGCTACTAGCAATACCACATTGCTGCAACCAACACTACTGTTTACCACATTAATTTCAATAAAAGAAGTGTTGCCATCACTGTTAAGCCAGTTTCACAGAACAAAATAAAAACCATGTTCAGTCCCTTAATGTTTCCTGTAAAACCTCTATTCCACTAACCTCAATACACTCAGAACACCAAGGTATACTGTTACAATAGAAAGAGTGTCAATTGAATTTTCTACCATCTGTGACCTACTGACAAATATTCAGTCATATATTTTAAAATCGTCCCAGGTGAATGAGACAAATGAGAGGATTTTTCATCATCCTGTGAACCCACAACATGAAAGATAAAGAGGGAAACCTCAGTACTGTTTTTGAACCTTATTCATTATACATTCCACATACCAACTGCAGTCTGCCTTTACATTTTCTGGTGTCCCAGCTTCACAAAACCAGTCTTCAGTGAATATCTAGGCTCACTTGCGATGTCAAGTCACGCTGCAGCTTGGTGTGGCTCCTGCACTTCTACCATTGTTTTTTTTTTTTTTGTAGGCACAAAAAAGATCCAAGGCAGCATTATTTTTACCTTCTCAAGGTTTGGATATCAGGAGCTCACCTCAAGCTCCTGATGTTGACTTAGAAGAATGTTTCTAGATGCTGCCATCCCTTTCCAGATCTTTGTGGGGGAGAAGACAGTCCAGCAATTCCCAGCTTGAGAGGAAAACCAAGGAGCTATCCCACTGCCTCTCCTTTGGGATGGGAAGAAGCCTCCCCGGGACAACCATGGAGATACAGGAAGAAGACTGACCAGCCCCTTTTGTCACCAGAAGGGACCAGGAAAGATGTCCTCCCCAGTTAATAACCACCTAGCAGTTGCAACACATTCCCACCCTATGCTCCACTTGGAGGTAGAGTGAGTAAATGATAAATATGAGACTGTGAAATCCAGCAGGCAGAGATGACTGGTACCTGCTGATAGTTAGGGACACAATTTAATGGTTTGCCCCCCATGACAGCACAAGTCATACCTTCTCCTCCAGGTAAGCCCCCTCTTCACAGTCAGCGGCTTGTGCCTGCAACTGCCAGCAGTTCCTCTTGCTTCTCCCTGTGGAGGTAAAGCAGCTGCTCTTCTCTGAAGCTCCCAGCTGTTTGATACTGGCTCTCCCAGTGGCTGGCTCCCAGGTCCCAGCATGCCAGCTCCAGCTGCCGTGTACAGAGGGTCCCAGCTGCAGGGCCAGCAAACTCTAGCAAAATCGGGGATGAGACCTCCTGTACCCCCTCCTTCCCCCCCAACATTGCCTCTGCTGCACAGGAATTTGACATGGACCTATAGTCACAGATATGGGTGCATGACAGTGCCAGAGAAGTTTATATTACTTTCCCTGGGCCTAGTCAGGTTTACAAAGTTTGGTCCTCACATTGCTTTTCAGTCAACCAAGAGAGATTTGCTTAGCTTGGAAAGTACTTTTTAGCCATTATGACTTTAGACAACATGCCAAACATTTTACATCTATAGCAGAACAGCACAAAAGGCCAAAATTTGCCAGGTTTCCTTCAGCTGTGAGAAATGGATATAGCTGAAATAACACTCCCACTATGTCAGGTTTTTAAGGCCTTGTAATGTGGGTAATTTAAGGGGAATTAGGTTCTAGACTAACCTTCCAAGGGAACTTGTGGAAGCCACATTATTGGTGGTATTTATGAACAGGTTGAACATCTAGGGCTGGGCTAGGTGTACTAGGTCATGCCTCAACAGAGGAAGCTAAACTATATGACTTCTTGAGGTCCCTTCCAGCCATACACATCTATAAAATTTTAGTACAGCCTACTGGTATCGTAAGTATCTATCTCATTCTTGAGCTGTTTGGAGCTTAATGTTCAACTTCTCCATTCCTAGTTGGTGATCAGAAGCATGGTTAGGAGATCAGGGCATTCACTAATCAGGGACTTGGAAGAACTGAGCCAAATATCATGCTCTGGCACAGACTTCCCAGGAGACCTTTGGCAAATAACTTTGTTGCTCTGTGCCTCAATTTGCCACTGTGCATGGTGATGTGAGGAAAAATACCTTACAAGATTCATTCATCCAGTGTTGATGGAGGGCCAGAGAAGCATTATGCCAGATAAATTCACCTACAGATTCCCATCATTGTTACCTGATCCTTCGAGTCATCCCATAATGAATATCTACAAAGTTAATGTGGTGCTTCATGTGTGAGGAGTCTGCTGTATTGGTCCCTTAGAAGAAGATGCCCATTTGTTGTAGTGACAGGGAACCAATGACAAAATTAAAATGAAAAATGTAATATTTTCTCCAAATTGGGAGCATATACAGTACAATTTAGGATCAAGTAGTCCATCAGTGGGACTACTTCCATAGGAGGATTGTCACGGGTCGCCCTGCTCTGCCGGGCTGGGGGTCCGTCATGCGCCGAAGTAAGGTAACGGCCCGCGCATTTTGGCTTTGAAGGTGAGTTCCGACACTAGACCCTCTCAGGGGTTGGGGTATGGGCGAGGCTGTCAGGCCCTTGGGACTCGCTCTCCAGTGTCAGGTAGGGTGACCTAGTGATTAGAGTCTCGGTAGAAGCTCCCCCACTCCAAGGTAGTGAAGCCTAGCGGCCAGAGTCTCGGTTGTAGCTCCCCTGCCTCAGGGTAGTACAGCCAAGCGGCCTGAATCACTGTTGCAGTCCTCCTGCTTTGGGGTAGTGAGGCATAGTGGCCTGAATCACAGTTGCAGTTCCCCTGCTTCGGGGTAGTGCGGCCTGAGTCTTTGCTGGGCAGATGAGTGCTGGCCTGGGGAGCACTAGCAATGTGCTCCATCGCGGGTCAGCCGTCTGCCCGGACTGAGCTGTGTTGCTGGCTTTTATACCTTGTTCATGCCCAGCAGATGCAGGTGGGGGGGGGGGACCTTCAGCCTGGAAGGTTTCTTTAACCCTTTCCTTACCAGTGTGGGGGCCGATATGCCCCATCACAAGGATCCTTAATGATTTACAGTATGAAAAAAATGATTTACTTCTCTGCATCATTTTCCAGTTCTCTCCACTAGAAAGCTAGGACAATACTAAAAATACCCTGAAGTTCAGGAGTATTTGGCGCTTATGCCAGTATCTGCTGGAAAACTGCATGTAGCAAGGAATGCTTTGACAGTGCTATAAAAGCTGATTTTCTGGCATTGCCTTAGCTCATTCGTGGAAGAACTGCTTTCCATGGTACAACATTTACTATGTCTGAGCATAAAGTTTTTCAAAACACTTCCAACAAAATGAAATCCAAGAAAAATCTTAGTTCAGGTCATACTTTGATCAGATTTAAACATTCACTATCATTATACTTTTTGGGATGCACACATGCACACTTTTCTGTTAAAAAACTGCATGGGAAAAACAATTAGCAAGATTTTCCTATGGAAAACTATATATGCCTAAGAATGATATAACTCAGAAAGCACAAATATTCTGCCACATCAACTTTCAACCATAATGCAAGGACCACTTCTTTAACCTTGCCCTTTCTAATATTAATACATAACACATTATAAACAAATGACCAAAAAAACCCACACTTCCCTGCACACAATTCTGCCTCTGGGGATAGAATGAGAAACAAAAGCAAACCGCAAATAATGAACTAGTCACATCTCTTAATATGCTATTGGAAAGAGCTTAGTTACTACCCTGTTGATGGTATATAAGACTCCGAAAAGAATACAATAGGAGTTACTCACAGTTACTGTATGTATCTGGAATGTCTAAATGGTGCTCAGGGACCAAAAGAGGGGCTGAGGTCACAGGAATCACCTTCTGGATTCATGTTTGAACTTTCCCTAAGTTTCGAGTGTACAGTTCAGATCCTGTACAAGCAAGTACTCAGCTAAACCCACAGAAATCTCCTTACCCCTGCTCTTTCTGTGGTTCAGCGGCTCCTTCTAACAATGAAGTACCACAATCTACACAAGTCTCAAGAATATTTCTGGCATAGCTGTCAGTTGTACGTGCAATAAATTGTTCTTTGGGGTTATCTTTGCTGTTGCTCATTTCAACATGGCATTTTTGTGTTAATAAGAATGGCTATACAACTTTTGTCTATGAAACATTAAAGCTAACTTTGCATTCCTAAAAATCTTTTCTCAGGGATATGCATGTGTGCACGTAATTATATTGTAACTGGTAAAGCCACTTAAAAGGTAATTTAGTATGGATGACAGAAGATGAGCTTTCCTTGGGCTTTGCCCTAGACTGGGAATGAATTCCTCGAGGAACTAACGGCCATCACAAACCTCACCACCTCCTTGTTTAAATTCAGACACATTTCTTTGACCTTGCCTTTTCCAGCACAAGTGTGTGTGTGTGTGTTATTTAAAAAAAAAAAAAAAAAAGCAGAAGCACTCCATGGCACACATTTCTCCCATTGAGGCGAGAACAAACAAGTGACAGATGTTAGTCATGTTGCTTAATGTGTTATTGGAAGACATTCAGATGAGGTGATTTGGGTGGTATAACCACCTATTAAAAAAACTGAACAGGCCTATAGATGGCATCAGGATCACTCAATTGGCCCTTTTTCTGCCATGACGCACCCTTTACACTGAATTTTCAGCAAATAGCCATTCCATTGTTTTCTAATACCTGATCCCAGCAAGTAGCTGTTATGCTCTTCATTCATATGGAGCTCAGCTCCAACAGAGCACACCATTTATATGGACTTTACTGTCACTGCTGACAACATTCTCTTATACAGGGTGACTCCCTGATGTGTCTAATTATGTTTCGTTTTCAGTTTTATGAAATCTACTGCAAACAGCTCTTAATGCCTCTGCCTATTTTCTGGTGTTGTGCCTTCCCTTTCATGTATTAAGTGTTCGCAAGTCTTCTCTTAGATGTTTTCTACTTTAATTAGATGTTAGCAAGTCTTCTGGCTTTGAGCTTTGCAGCCTACAATGCTTGATTTTTACATTTTTTTTCTGTCAAATTTCTCTAGAATGTGCTCAAGCAGTTTTTGGTGAGCATGTGGAACTAGATCGTGTAAATACAGTATGCTAATGAGTTCCAAATAAAAAAAGGCAAACTCAGATCATCATGAACTGAAAATGCTCTTTCCAGGCTATTTCTTCTGAAAATAAGCACAGTGCAAATGTAATTTGGAGTTACATGATGGCCACAAATAAGGGTTTACTTTGCATGCATTTCGTTGATAATAATTTTGTACACACACTTTCCAGTTACTTAGCATATCAATTTCATTGCTCTGGAAGGAGATCCCATTTTATGCATGAGTTAATCGCAGTTGCCCAGATACTTCTGTACCTAGAGTTCTTAGTTATCTCATTACAATTCGAACTCCGGTAGCAGTAACTTATCCTCATCTTTTACAGGCATAGTCACTGTTCACCCAATACAAAGACAACTCAGACATCACAGAACAGATAATGAGCCCACTGACTTGGATTATTGTTTTAAATAAGGCTGATTTGTAGAGTCTTGTAAAAGGAACCAGAACTGGTCAGGAAATGGTACTGTACGCAGAACAAATTTTAAAAATTCTAAGAAAATTTCAACTTTTCCCCTTTTGCATTATTTCTAAATAACTCTCTTTATAATGATATAGAAATACCATCTTAGGAACCTCTGTTACATTAAAAAAAAAATTCCCATAAAAGCCAGGAGAAGTCCCTTTCAATTCTACAGTCTTTTAGGAAAGTAATAAATATGAAACTCAATCAGGGCACAAACTGCACAGGAAAGAGCTCTTTACACTTCTAAGCTAACAGACTGCTAGGAAGATATAGGATACAGTGAAGATATAGGAAGAGCCCTTTGGGGACAGAAAGGAGAAAAAAAATGTCATAGACCCTTGAAATGCTAGAGTACCTTCTCCTGGCAGCCCAAAAATTAGCTATGGTGGAGAAATCTAAACAAATTATTAAGGGCTGCATGTAAAGAGTGTGGCATGCATGGAGCCATTTGCAGTGCATCATCTGAGCTGAGCCAGCTCTCACCGTGTTATCCCAAATCTTTCCAGGTTTGGTGTTTTTCTTAAAGCTCAAGCTCCTGACGTCGAATGATTGATTTTGTCAGAATCTCAGGGAAGAGGCCCTGGGAGTGTCATGCATTCAATCTGACCTGCCTGCAGGGAAACAGGATGAGTCTGATTCCACTCTCACAGACCAGGGCAGGGAAGGGCAATTAAGAGGTCAGATAAACAAGAGCTGGAGGCTGTGCCTCGGTGAGAAGAGGCAAAGGAGGAGAAACTGGGCAGGGGGCAATGGTGAAGCAGCATAGGAAAGCAGCCTAATTTACAACCAGATTGGCAGCACCATTTCTGGCCACACAGGTTTCAGCCTACAGCAAAAAGCCAAATGCAGGAGATATCGTATGATCAGGAAGGAAAGGCTGAGTGTGGAGTCCACAGGTGTCACACGGGGCCTTCACAGACAGATGCTTGCACTGATTTAGGGGGTTGTTTCTCTGTTGTTTTTTCCATAAACAGGGAAGGATGCATGGAGCGGATACAATTGTTGCAAGTGTGGCAGCAGAGATGAGACCTTTCTCCATAACAGAAGGCAGGGCTCCAGAATCTGCAATGGGCAGAGAAGACAGTGGCTGGCTCAATGCTCTGTGATATAATGCCTTATTTAAGTGAATACACACTCCCTAGGCCTTTTGTAAGAAGAGCAATACAGAGCCAGGATTCAGGAAAGAAATACAAGCTACACAGGAGAAGTTGTCCAGGAGTAGGAGCTGGACGGGAGGGTTGGGGGTGCCCAGAAGAACCAGAAAGAAAAGGGATGGGGAGAACAAGAAACAGAGTGGGAAGTGAGATCAGTGCCTTGGGAAGAGATGGTGTTAGGGAAGTATCCCATCTATCAACCGGAAGTAAAAGGGAGCAAGTCCTCCAATTTGGGTTTTTTTGGTGCATCTCAGGATGAGTCTCCTGAAATGATCACACACAAAAAGGGGCAATGCCCACCAACTACTCAAAATTCAGAAAAGATGCCCAAAAGTAGAGTGGGGAAAACATTCCATGATTTTCAGCCCATCAGCATGAATTTGGAGGCGAGGGGTGAGAGGGTGTTCATCCACATGCCACATGACCCATTGCTTCTCCCACATACACTGTCCCAACTATCAGTAGAATTTAGCATAAATTCTGTCAGGGTCCTCCTATCTCACATTTTACAACAGACCAGTGCAGTATGACGTCAAGTTTCAAAGTCTCCCAAAAAGAATTTAGAACTGTACACATGCACATCTTTCCTAAAGTATCATTAAACTGTCTACACACACAATCTAATATTACAGAAAGGACAATCTACCTCTTATAGATACAGATGAATCTAAATAATTTTGTCTGTCTGTAACTGTCATTGTACTAATGATTCCCAAATACGGAAAGTGAAATTATGCCCCTCATTGATCTTTCCTTTCTTCCTTTTCCACAGAATCAAAATACGTGATATCTTTCAATGTTTTCCAGAAAGAGAGAGAAAGAGAGAGAGTGTGTGCATGCAAGCTACAGATGTTCTTGGCAGTTACTATGATTATAAAATACGTGTTCCTTCATTAAAACTCGTTGTATATTTTGGCGTCTAAGACAACAGAGATCATTTTACTGTATATGTAAAAGTCCACAGTTTGATAAAGGAATGGGAAAGACAATACATTATTAATAGTTTATATTATACCACAGGCAGTAAAGAAATCTATTAAATTGAAAGGATTTCATGACGCAGTCCCAATATTTAATATTCACTATGATCCTCCATGTCAGATTAAAATAAAAAGTCAATCAGTACAGATACCAGATAACGTTCTAATGATTCCTTTCTCTTACTTTCATCTGTTTCGCTCCCTGTCCCAGTAAATATTTTTTTTTAAATCTAAGTGGACTAGATAAGCTCAGTCCAGAATATACTTTTAAAACTGGAAAAGTTGTATCAAATCCAAGATTAAATGAAGGGAAGAAAAAATAACACTCTAGGAAGAAAAGATCTTCAGTGAAAAAACTGTCAACTTTTACATCAGATACAGTTTGAGAAACTCATGTTAGTTTCAAGAAATACCTTTATATAATCAAAATAATAAAATAAATATCTAACACCTTTCCAAAATACAGACCATTTTGGTAAATACAAAATAGCCAAATCAATTCAGATTCAAAAAATTCAGAATTAAGAAACACCTAAAACAAGTTATACTGAAAACACAAAAAAACCCATTAGAAAAAGATTATTTCCCCTTACACATTTCAGAAAGAATATACTCACTTTAAACAACTGATGGGAAAGCAATTGAGTTCTGATCTGGTCTCTTCTCCCTTTAAGTATTATACTGTGAGGTTTGTATCTTTATCTGTGTATCAGAGGTTTGTTTTTTTTAAACTCTCAGCAGTGGGATAAATGTTATGTCAAAGAAAGTCTTTGTCAGAAATTATTCCTTCTACTAGATTTAAGACTTCCACATATTCCTTAAATTCCCACCCAAATCTCAAGTGTCTGCTCCTAGCACTGTTTGTTTTGTAATAAAGCATTTCCTTTTATTAAAGTCCCATTACAAACTCTTCATTTCAACCTTTCTATGTTGAGTGTCTATCAGTATCTAGATTTTACATTTCCTCCAACGCCTCGCTTGCCTTTCAGCTTTCATTATCCTCATTGGAAACACATCCATATTTTTGCTTTCATCTTTTCCTTTAAGGAGTTGAAGGATGACAAAATAGTTTTCAAAGAGAGCTGGGTCAGAAGCATAAGACATTTGTGATCAGATTTCTCTACCATGCAAAATAAAGCAAAACAGGAAACAAGAAGAAGCAAACTAGGGCTCTGTGAAATTACTATTTTTCCTTTCACAAATTGTTTACTGAGAAAAAAAACATCATTTTATGCAACCTGGTGAGTAACTCTAAAAATATTTCCAATGAGAAATTAATATGAATCCCCACTGTTCCAGTGGGAATCATATAGCCAATAATCTTTTGGGGGCAGGGTGCATGTTGGCACAGTGGACTTCTCTCAACACTGAGGTTTCTGGAGGTCAGTGCAGTATAAATATTTAATAATACATTTTGCATTTTTTCCCTGCATAGTTCCATGTTTGCTAGTGATAACTGGCTATTCTATACGGAAGTTGGGGATCTGTAAAATCAAAAGAAACTAGAGAATACTCCAAAATTGACAATAACTGCCTTTTACTGTAGTGAAAAAGCTAAGAAAACTGAATGAACACACCTAATGCCCCATTTTTCACAAATCCAATAACATCTTTTGTCAACATTTTCACTGACTTTGTTTTTATCTAAATCTACCAGTCTGTGCTGAGCTTTAAAATCTCCCCATTTCTGCTCAGAGTATCCAGGTAGCAGAAACTGTTCGGATATTGATTGTTCTCATGTCATTCTCTACCTGCATTTGCATAATTTTTACTCACAAAATTACAACAGACACTGTTCTGCTCAAGTGCAATTTTCTGACCACAATTCTGAAAAAGAATTGGGACACTTTTAATGAAAAACCGGGCTACAAGAACATAAGACAACATTTTCGAACATGGTTACTGAAAGTTAGGCAAATAAATGTATATTTAGGCACCTTTAAAAAGTAGATGGGCCATCAAGCAGGTTGGATAATACTAATGCCGATCTTCTGGGGGTGTAACCCAGTAGCACGACACAATTTTAGGTACATATACAAAATACATATTCATGACTTACAATACAACGATGATACACAAGCTTATCATATTTAGCCAATCGTATCTTGTCCACTGATTCCTTACATGGCATATCTGATAAGATTCATTGCAATTTTGTCAGATTGGTATTAATAATATTATAAATGGTTGCTTATATTTCATACAGTCTCACAACTGCTGGTCTGGAGTCTAAGCTATTTTAAGCCACTGGAGCCTGAACAGAGTCCAATCTCTGCCCCAGTCTTGGGGTTCCTAGCAAATTCTCAGAATACAGACCTTCCATCCTGCAACCCCTTCTGAGACTTGAAACCCACCTTCCAGCTGCTTCTTGGTGCAGGGGTGACCCTTCAGACTCCTAAACAAAGGTGTGAAGCTTCTGAATTATAGTTTAACTTTTTTAGTAGCATGTAGCAATTGTTAAGCAGTTAGCATACCCAGAGGCACTTTGCATAGAGTCTAACACCTTTATCCTCTTTTACTTACTTAATCATGTTAAGCACAGGAGCTCATATAAAACAATAAACGCTACCTGCTTATCCTTGCCTCAGTTTCCTTACCATTCAAGGATATTCTTTGGTTTGGGGTCAGATCCCTTGGGTCACTCTAAGTCAGAGATCAGCAACCCCCAGCACACATGCCAAGGATGGTGCATGTACCCATTCTGAGCGGCATCCAGGGCCCCCGGCCGTGTGGTGCTGCTCAGCACTGTGACTACTCCCCCCTGTTGTCCCCCCCCCCACCAGCAAGGCCTGGGCCCACAAGAGCCTCCACACATACAGAGGCTCCTCTCCCCTGCTTGCCCCACCCCACTAGCGGGGTCTGGGCCTTAAGAGCTGCTCATATGGCAGCTCTTTCCCCTGCTGCTCCCACCCCGGCACCTGCTAAGGGTTGCCGACCCCTGCCTAAGTCCTTCTGTCTCAGTGCATTACTCATAAGCTACAACACAGAGCCCTCTTCCCCTCAGTTAGCTTGTTTCCTTTGCCCCTCCCCCATCCAACCCCTTCTTGTTGCTGTCTGGCCCCTGTTCCTGTGTGTTCATAGACATATACAACCATGGAAATATAGGGCTAAAAGGAGCTGGGGGTACACAGAGGTCTTCCATGGAGTACAACTCCTCATCTACATCAATGTTTCTCAACCTGGGGCTTGGGGATCATGTGATGGGTTTAGGGAAGTGGCAATTTCAGGGCCAGTGCTAGGAGGTGGAAAGTAAAGCAGTTTCCCGGTGTCCCACACCACAGGCAGGATTGTGGGAAAAGGAAAATGTACTTGCACATGTAGTGGTTATGTCCAGGAATTAGACAATTTTAAGAGGAAATTATGAAGGAGATTAATTTTATAACAAAATGCTGGCTTCCTAGAGATCTGATAACCTACGTAATTAAGGTTCCAGTAAAGGATCTACATTTTAAATAGACCAACAAATTAATTTCTCTTTTATTGTTAGCAGCATCCATTTGTATTACACATAATTGGAAAAATGTGACTTCTCCTCCCAGGGCTGGATTAATGCAGGGGCTAAATCTGCAGATCTGCCCTAAAGGGTGGCCCCAAGCTCTAGACCCTAAGGCCCCTGCAAGATCCAGTCCCTGCCACCTGCCCACCACAGCACTGGTGAGGCTTGCTTGGGTGGGGGGCACCAGCAATGGGGTGATGGAGCCCTAGGGCAAGAGGACGGGCTCTGGGTGCTCCTATCCCACCCCTGGGCAGGCTGGTCCACCCTTAGGGGTAGGGTGGGCCAGGGCATGTTCACTCTACTCTGGGAGCAAGGCCAGATGGCTCAGAGTGTAGCCTCTGGAGCTGGGCAGACTGGCTGGACCAGGGCCGGGGCTGGGGCACACTCTGTCCCTCAGTCCCCCCTTCAGCTACAGCCCACCCACAGCCCCAGGTGAGGGGCTTCACAGTGGGGCCCCAGGCCAGGGGAAGATTCAGTGGTGAGTAGCCTAGGGCCCCGGGTCTACTTAATCTGGCCTTGCTTCCTCCTCTGGAATTGTGCTATAGTAAATATGGACTGTGCTTGTAATGGCAAAAAAAATTCACACCCACACCAAGTATGTACACAAAAGAAGCACCAAAAAACAAGTAGGTATTTAGAATTTGGTCACACTTCAAAAAGTAGTCAGAGGAAGAGATTTCTGCAGCAAGTAAGCCAGAAAATTTAGTCAGGTTCTTTGAATAGTAACCTGACCCTGAATAAGTAATGTATGAGATAGTATGTTAACATTTATTTCAACAGTAATGTATGAGATAGTATGTTAACATTTATTTCAACTTTGCCTTAATAAAAAGGGTTTTTTTAAAGTAGATCCCAGAATGATATTAATCTTTTCCTCAACTGCATCACATTGTTCACTCTTGTTCAATTTGTGATTCACTATAAATCATGGGTCCTATTCAGCAATATTACTGCTTAGCTTTTTTGCGGTTGTGTGTTTGATTTTTCCTTCCTAAGTGTAGTACTTTGCACTTGCAGTTATTGAATTTCATCTGGCTGATTTCAAACCAATTCTCAAATTTGTCAAGTTAATTTGGAATTCTAATCCTGTCCTTCAAAGTGCTTGTAACCCCTCCCAGCTTTGTATTATCTGCAAATGTTAGATGCATACTTTCCACTCCATTTTCCAAGTAATTAAATTCCTCCCAGATTTCAGCAATTTCCACCCCACCATCAACCTCAGCCTAGACCAGTCCACACAGGAGATCTACTTTCTATACACTACATAGGTAAGTGATATCTACCTAAAAGCCATCCTATACTGAAAACCTACTGACCATTATACCTACCTCCATCTCTCCAGCTTCCATCTGAGACACATCACATACTCTCTTGCTTACAGTCACCTAAGATTCAGTTGCATTTGCTCCAATCCCTGAGACAGAGACAAACACTTTCAAGAGCTCTACCAAGCATTTTTAAAACTACAATACCTACCTGAAGAAGTGGGGGGAAGAAAAGATTGACAGAGCCAGGTAGATACCAGAAGTCAACTACCATAGGTTAAGCCCAACAAGGAAAACAATGGAACGCCACTGATAATCACCTACAGCGCAAAGTCAAATTTCTCAAACACATCATCACAGTTCTACAACCTTTCCTACAAAATGATCCTTCACTCTCTCGAGTCTTGAAAGGTAGACTACTCTTCCGTTACAGACAGAGCCCCAACCTTAAGCAAATACCAGCAACTACACATGATATAACAGGAACGCTAAGCCAAGTACGTATCCCTGTGGCAGTCCCCCATTGCCAACTCTGCCCACCAGTGATGCCATTATGGGATCTAACCAGGTCAGCCACTTCATCAAGGGCTCATTCACCTGCTCATGTACAAATATGATATATGCCGTTATGTACCAACAATACCCCTCTGCTGTATACATTGGTCAAACTGTACTCTCTGCACAAAAGAATAAATGGACATAGATCAGACATCAAGAATGGTATCATTCAAAAACCAGTAGGGGAACATTTCTATCTGCCTGGACACTCTGTAAAAATGTGCTAATTACAGTACTGGGGTGGGGGACACAGATTGGAACATGAAACTGCAAAATTAGAATTCATTTGCAAACTAGATACCTTCACACTGGGTTTGAACAGATCTCTTGAATGGGTGGGTCATTAGAAAAGGTAATTTCCCTTAAATCTCCCTGCTCAGTTCCTGCCTTGCTATTCCCGAGTTTGAATCCAGCAAAACAAATAAGGAGTTATGGTTTAAATACTAACAAATTTATTTATTGCATCAGCTTTTGTGGGAGAGAGTGCCACAGGACTCCTTGTTTGTTTTGCTGAACTAGACTAACTCTTTGGAGTTTGAAACCAAACATCTTGTTTACCTTAAAGAGATAGGCTAGCATTCTCTCCCTCTAGATCTGTATGAATTAAAATTGTGATCCACCCTTCTCTGTATCTTTATATTTATAACCTACATGCTATATTTTACATTTCATTCATCTGACAAAGTGGGATTGTGCCCACAAAAGTTCATGTTATAAAAAAAATTGTTAGTTTTTAAAAGTACAACAGAACTCCTAGTTTGTTTTGCGAGTAATTAAAAATTTCCTTATTTAAAGTCCCTACAGCTATCTTTGTTCTAGTCTAGTAAAATTCCACTACTCCAATCTTCCCCTCCCTCCTTCCCTTTAGGAGGTTAGGATAAATGAGGGCTTGTACACACTACAGCCTTATCGCATGGCAAGGAGCTTTACTGCTCAATAAGGCTGTGAGCGTTCACACTACAATCTTGCTTGTTGCACGGCAACAGCCCTCTTCCGCACAACAGGTAATCCACCTAAATGAGCGTAGTTAAGCTTACAACGGAACAGCTGTTCCGCAGCAGAGACAGTGTGTACGTTCTTTGTGCTTTTGACAGCCTCCAGAAATGTCCCAGAGTGCCAATGGAGGCCACTCTGGCAGTGAAATTGACAAGTAGCGGAGCTCCTGCCACAGAAGCTCCGTTGCTGTTGGAGCCACCAGGAATCCTGGTGGCTCCTGGGGACTGGCCACCCAGGCTGGGAGCTCCCGCTTGGGGCTGCTGCTGGCTGCTGCCTAGGCTCGGAGCTTCCGCTTGGGAGCCTCAAGCCTGAGTGGCTTCAGTTTTGCTGCTCCCAAGTGGGAGCCCCCAAGCACAGGCAGCTTGAGCCCAGCTGGCTGCCGCCCTGACAATTAGCGGGGCTGAAGCCCTGGCAGGTGGCTCCCACTTGGGAGCCACCTGCTGGGGCCAGGGCTCTCGGCAGCTGGAGCCCCGCTGCCCTGGGGGTTCCCCAGGGCAGTGGGGCTCCAGCCACTGAGTGCATAGCCCCAAGGAAGCCCCGCGGGAGCGAGGTCGAAGCCAAGGAACCCCCAGGCAGCCCTACAGCCCTGTGGAGGAAGGGGCGATAGAAAGGGGGCTGGGATAGGGATAGGTGCCCTCCATGCACTGTTCCTTATAACGAAAATTCAAAGGAGTGTGTGAACGCTCCTTTTCATTATAAGGAGCGCTGTGTGGACGAGGGAAAGCATTACAGTTATATTGCTTGCTTGTCCCGCAACAACTTTATTGTGGGAAAAGTCTGTAGTGTGTACATAGCCTAAATTTCTAAGGATGTAGCTTCTTTTCCACTTAACATGAGGTTTAAGTACTGTTGTTAAGGAAGTATTTCTCATTGTCTATATGAATAGATTTCCAGTGGTTGGGTACTTATAGTCAATGACCTTGTACTGTCAAACTATCTCTGTGCATTGAAGCTGCTGCAGCCCAACATGAAGGCAAACATAAAGCAGAGAAGGCAAAAAGCTGTTCATTTAAAATGACATTTGCAACCTGACAAAGATACATAGAGTTCTTTTTACACAGAGATTCCCAAACCATCACACTCACATCATTTTTTTCTGCTCATGATCCAGTTCAATTTTGCATCACCCTCCACTAAATCAATTTTTTCATCCCTCAACAATCCTCTTTGACCCAGGCCCTAATCCCACATCAATTTTGTACAGTTCAGCATACTAGTCACACTTCTTGCCCCTTGCACCAGCATACCTCTGCTCCATCTGCAACTCCAAGGATTATTCACTCCCCCCCTTCCAAGCCTGACACTTCAGGGAGGAGGAGAAGGATTATTTGAATCATAGAATAATAGGGATGGAAGGGACCTCACGAGGTCATCTAGTCCAACCCCCTGCTAAAAAGCAGGACAACTCCCACTAAATCACCACAGCCAGGATTCAGTCTAACCGGTCCTTAAAAATCTCCAAAGATGGAGATTCTACCACCTCCCTAGGTAGCCCATTCCAATGCTTCACCACCCTCCTAGTGAGAAAGTTTTTCCTAATATACAACCTTGACCTCCACAGCTGTAATTTGAAACCATTGCTCCTTGTTCTGTCCTCTGTTACCCTCGAGAACAGCCTAGCTCCCTCCTCTTTCAAGTAACCCTTCAAGTAGTTGAAGGTTGCTATCAAATCTCCCCTCAGTCTTCTCTTCTGTAGACTGAATAAGCCTAGTTCCTTCAGTCTCTCCTCATAAGTCATGTGCCCCAGCCCCCTAATCATTTTTGTTGCCCTCCGCTGAACTCTTTCTAATTTGTCTATATCCTTTCAGTAGTGGGGAGCCCAAAACTGGACACAGTATTCCAGATGCGGCCTCACCAGTGCTGAATAGAGGGGAATTATCATATCCCTCAATCTGCTGGCAATACTCCTACTGATGCAGCCTAATTTGCCATTGGACTTTTTGGCAACAAGGGCACACTGTTGGCTCATATTCATCTTCCCGTCCACCGTAACCTCCTTTTCTACAGTGCTGCTACTTAGGCAATCGGTCCCCAGCCTGTAGCAGTGCATGGGATTTTTCAGTCCTAAGTGCAGGACTTTGCACTTGTCTTTGTTGAACCTCATGAGGTTTCTTTCGGCCCAGTGTTCCAATTTGCCCAAGTCTCCCTGGATCCTGTCCCTGCCCTCCAGAGTATCTACCATTCCCCCCAACTTGGTGTCATCTGCAAACTTACTAAGCACGCAGTCTATTCCATCATCAAGATCATTAATGAAGATGTTGAACAGAACCGGCCCCAGGACCGACCCCTGGGGCACTCCACTCCTTACCGGTTGCCAACTAGACATCGAGCCATTGATTTCTACCCACTGAGCCCGTTGATCTAGCTAGTTTTCTATCCATCTTTGAGAGAGAGTAGATGGAGTTTTGGGGGAGTGGAGGGATATGAGGAAGCAGAGCTGCTCTTAGCTTCTGGACTTTCTACCCCTGCACCACTCACACAAAATTTCTTTTGGTTCTGAGGGGCTAAGGAAGAGCTCTGTCTGCTATGTCTGATTGGTTACCTTCCCCAGCAGGTGGAAAAGTGAAGAAGCCCATCAATCAGAAATGATTTTCCCTACAGACTGATGGGATAGTTTGAAAACCCTAGTCTACGGAAAACCTGTTGTGTTGACAGGTCTGCACATAAAGGTAATAGCACCATGGTGATATTCAGAAATACCAAATCAGAGTAACCACATGCTCTTATTACTAGAACCTTTGGCCTCCTATACACCTTTCTCCATATTGTGGCTTAATATTACACATCAAGATTGTAAACCGTTTTCCAGCAAGGACTATGACTTTTTATTACTCCTTTAAAGTACCTAGCATACTTCCAGCTGACATACAAGAGCTATAAATAATACTAGCTGCAGAAAGGTCAAGCATCTAGAAGTAAAATTTTCTGCTAAACTCTCTTACATGGTCTCTTTACATTCTGAAAATATTTTGAACCCCCTCCTTTGTTGAGCTGTTTTAAAATTACAAAGATGAAAATAGCTCCCAGATTCTTATACTTAATGTGAAAATTACCCACAGAGAGTTTTCTTGATGCAACACTTCTGTCAAGCTAAGATAGCAGCCGCAAAGGGCTGAGTTCTAGGTGTTCTACCAGTGTTCAAAACCAACTGGCTCAAGCCCCCATCCAGACTCCTGGGATAACACGCACTATTCCCTGATCTTCCTAGAAGGCAATATTCCCCTCTTGCAAGCACGAGTCTGAGTGTACTACATAAACCTTTTAATAATATAAATAAATAAAAAGCAATATTAAAACCAGCAGTGGATTCGGGAAGACAGTACAGTGCAGGATTCAGAAACCCAATAAGCAGAACCCACCCAACTCTGGCGTATGTAGACTATGTTCTCCCTTACCCCTGTTCTGACCATCATCGTTTTCACATTCACCTCTCGGGGGATAGGAAGATCTGAGCCAGTTGCCTTCAGTTGTCTTCTGCCACCTCTGGGTCTTGTCAAAGCCCATCTTCTGTCTCTCCCCACCAAGACACACCAACCATTGCTCCACCCACTAGTTGCTTTCTCATGCAAACCACCCAGTGGCTCCCTGTTTGCTGGCTGCTCCCACCACCTGAACACCATCTTGCTGGATGCTCTAGCCAGCCCCTCCCACCAGCTGCTCTTCTGGCCACTCACACACACTGCTGTTCCTGCCAGCCACAGGCACTACCTTTGCTGGTCCTCAGTCAGCTCTCCTGATTCCTCAACAGATTTCAGATCTATAGTGACTTCACATCTTAAAGGATTTCAGCTCCTAGGACACAAGAGGCATGTTCCTGCTCAAAATTACAAAAGACTCCACAAGGAATCATTAACTCTATCTTTTAACAATGGGAGAGGAATTAGGCATTGCCTGAGACACAGCTCTTTACCAGAGCCCATGCAATCACAGAATCAAGCCCCTCACCCCTCCCTCTTGCTTTACAATACTGAACACAGGGTCTGCCACTCATCTGAGTTCTGTTTTGGTGATAGTGACTTTTCCATCAGAGCAGGTTAAACACAGTTCATACTACTAAAGGACATATACAATTAAAGATGACATTTCATTGCCCCTTCAGTTAAAATAAAAGGAATTTGTAACCCAAACCAGCCATACCAACTACTTCCCATCATGCTCATCACTTGGACACTTTTATCCGTATACACTGAAATTATGCTAAGTACTTAATTGTACTCAAGCAAATACAAAGTCCAGGCAAAAAGAGTGCCCTCCTTTCAGCTGACTAAGCAGGGGAAATGCCTAGTTATCCAGACCTTGTTTATACCCTGATACTATGCTGCTCAGTGGATAACCTATTCTGTTGTGTTTGTATCTAACTCTATTGAATACTTCTGATCCCTTAGATTTGGGTGGTGACTGATCACTGTTCCTTGTTCTTGATCCCTTGGGTCAGATCCTGCATCTGGAGGGCAGGGTCAAGGACTGGGGGGACCCAGGTCTGCCCACCCTTGTGACACCCCCACACACACATTGTGGTGGCACCCTGCCTTGGAGTGGGGGGCCAGGCCCCACTGGTGCTGGAGGGGGCAGAGTCAGGGGTGTTGGGGCCCTGGCCAGCACTGTGGGAGGAAGATCTGGGGGCCCATAGGCCAGTGCTGCTGTAAGGGAGGGCTCGGGGGGTGGGGGGGGAGGGCGCACAGGCCAGAGGCCATGATCCACGGCACTCCTGCCCAACCCCAGTCCTTTCCTTAGTCCAGCCCTGTGCATCTGACACCCTTCCTGGGCACTGGGATCCTGCTGTCTAGCTACCTAGGCTCTTGAACCAGTTCCACAACCTTTCCAAGCTGCTTGAGTTGGCCTGGATGTGTGAACCCTGTTTTTTAAATTACACTCTTCAGGTACAAAATGCAAGTATGGCAAGGAGACATATACTTATGTACATACACTTTACTGTTAGGAAACACAAGAGATATCTGCAGAAAATAACAAACATCTGAAAGCAATTTCCCTTAATATCCTCAACCCTACCTTTAAGTCCCAGAGTTTGGGTGTAATGCTTAAGGGAGGCTAAGTTCTTCCAGGCCCCTCTCTCTCCAGTTGGAGTCATCCATCTCTGACAGTGAAATGACTCCCTTGGCTTAGACAAATTTCTTCTCTAAAACAGCTTCTGGACCTCTATGATTAGGTGGAGAAATCTCAGCTCACCCTGATTGCTTTAACTAAAATAATTCCAGTGCCTCCCTCAGACTGTTTTCCTGTACAGAGTCCATTCATAGTCAAAGGCCCTGCTGTCAGAAACCCATTTTTACAGCAGAGAAGAGTCATACAGGTAAGTCTGGTCTGCATGTTAGACCCAGGTCTGTGGGATGCAGGCCTGTGGATTGGGTGTGTTCAACCTCCACACTTAAATATCCAAACTACGTGGTACACCTGAGTTTATAATTGCTGGTCCTGTTAACACATCCATTCTGTGCCACACAGACCTTTTGAATCAGGTGTCTGGCTTGAACTGCATCCACACTGCAAAACGTAGGTCCTCAGTGTTTGGTGACTCACACCAGAAGGATTTTTGTCTTGGAAATAGAAGGGTTTGGTCTCAAATCTGAGTCTAAGGCCATGTACACACTACAGGAATAATTGCGCAACAAGCCCGTTGTCCTTTAAAAGTCACGTTTTTTTGTAGCGCAGGATCGTGTACACACTCTGCCGCTTGTGATGGAACAGAGCCCCCCGTGCAATTCGCGATTTCACAAGAAACCCAATTGAATTGTGGGAACCTATCCCACAGTTCCATCCATCCTGATGTGGCGCTAAGAATTCTGGGTAGAAGGAGAGCAGCGCTGAGCACCATGGGTAAAGTCTTGGTTTCCCATGGTGCATTCTGTTCCCCTTGCATCACGAGAGTTGCTACTAGCAACTCGCGCCCATTTTCAACAGTAGCGCATTGCTTCCTGGAAGTCCTTTCGCAGCAACATGGATCCAGGTCTGATCTCAACTGTCACCTTCAGCATAATGAATACATCTCGGCTGGTGGCACAATATGCGTTCAGCTCTGAATCAGACCAGGATTCGGATGACCCAGGGCTGGTGAATGCCATGCAGAACAACAGCACCGCATTGCTGAGCTCCTTCACAGAGCATCTACACACGGTGCACCGCCGGTTCTGGTCACGAGAGACAAGCACCGAGTGGTGGGACCGCATCATTTTGCAGGTGTGGGATGATGACCAGTGGCTACAGAACTTTCGAATGCGGAGAGCCACATTCATGGAACTGTGTGAGGAACTAGCCCCTGCCCTGCAATGCAAGGACACCAAAATGAGAGCCACCCTCACTGTGGAGAAGCGTGTCGCAATCGCGCTGTGGAAAATGGCGACCAGACTGCTACCGCTTGGTCGCGAATCAGTTTGGAGTCGGCAGGTCGGCTGTTGGGTTAGCACTTTCACAAGTGTGTAGAGCCATTAATCGTGTTCTGCTCCGGAGGACAGTGACATTGGGCAACATGCGGGAGATCGTCGATGTATTCGTGGCCATGGGATTCCTGAACTGTGGAGGGGCAATAGACGGCACGCACATCCCTATTCTTGCTCCAGAGCATCTTGCGACTGAGTATATTAATAGGAAGGGGTACTTCTCCATGGTGCTTCAGGCACTCGTGGATCACAAGGGGCGTTTCACGGACATAAATGCGGGGTGGTTGGGTAAGGTGCATGATGCTCGCATTTTCCAGAACACGGGCCTGTACCGGAAGTTGCAGGCAGGGACCTTCTTCCCCGATGATAAAATTACTGTTGGGGATGTGGAGATGCCCATAGTCATCATAGGAGACCCAGCCTACCCACTGATGCCTTGGCTCATGAAGCCCTATACTGGAAATTTGGATCCCAGCAAGGAGCACTTCAATTACCGGTTAAGCCGGTGCCGAATGACCGTAGAGTGTGCCTTTTGTTGCTTAAAAGGCCGCTGGCGCTGTTTGTACGGGAGGCTAGACTTAAATGAGGACAACATTCCAGCCGTCATTGCGGCGTGCTGTGTCCTGCATAACCTCTGTGAAAATAGGGGAGAGAAATTTCCCCCTTCATGGGACGTGGAGGCTGAGCGGCTAGAGTTTGCCTTCCAGCAGCCAGTCACTAGGAGTATCAGGGGGGCACAGCTGAAAGCTGTCCGCATAAGGGAGGCACTTAGGGTGCATTTTAGTGATGGGGATTCATAGGACACATTGCATCACTGTGCAGTAGTGTTCCCAAGCACTATTGGGTGCCGATTGGGGGGTGGAGGGATGGTGTCAGTGGGTATGTACTGTACTATGCTTGAATGAGTGAATACTAAACATGCAACAACTAATCTTATTGTGTATCAATAAAGACACGGTGAAAAGTTCAAGTGATTCAATTTTATTATTATAAAACATTAAATATTTACAGTAAGCAGGGCCTGCAAAAGAGGCTATAGATGTGTGTAGGTGTGTGTCTCAATGCCATAGCTTGGTGCAGAAGTGTATATAACGTTGTACCAGGAGGGGCCCTGGGCTTCAAAGAACTGCTTTGAGGGAGAATGGGGCATGGGAGACAGAAAGTGTTGCTGTGGCTGCAGGGGTGGGCGACCCTGGAGCAACTGGGTCTGCAGACCAACCATGGTCTTCAGCAGTTGGGTCTGCTCCTGCAGGATGCTTATGAGGGCATCCTTCTGCTTCTGCCTCTTTACATTGTTTTCTTTGCGCTCCTGCTGGCACTCCTGCCTCCATTGTCTAGTCTCCCTTGCTGATGCCTCATTGGACTGCATCAGCTCCTGGAAGATATCCTCCTTGCTCCTGTGAGGCCTCCTCCTTATCTGTCTCAGCCGGTCAGCTGGCGCAGACCACCGACCGGCGAAGGTCGTTTCTAAGGAAAAATGAATCATAAATAGTGCTATTGTTCTCACTTTGGTTAAGGAGTGGTAATATGCTCTCCCGCCACATTCCGCTGTGCCCACGGGACAGGGCATTGCCAGGGATTGAAAAGGCTTTTGCAAAGGGAGGTTCGGGTTGCCGAGACAAGACACACAGCTCCGTGAACTATTTGCAGTGCTTTGGGCGATTAGTTCACATACGGCACTGCCATGGAAGCCGATATCTCGCTGCTTAGAGTGCCTCTGCAAGCCAGAATGCATAACCTGCATGTCACTGGTTTTCAGCGAGGACCGTACGCAGCAGGCTTGTGCGCAGCCATGGTTCCCGCTGCTGTGCTTTGCAACTGGTGAGGGAGAGTATCCCTCTATGGGGGAGGGGAAACAGTTGCTCTCCCATGGAATTTAACTAGGAGGCTGTGGAAGTACATCGAGGACACTTTCAGTGATCTCAATGGAGAGGATTTATTGGCAATTACAGCATGCATTGATGCATTGCTCATGCAATGCGGGGTAGACCCCCCATCCACAAAAGAAAAGAAAGGATGAAACTCAAAATGCCTATTTCCTGCCTGCTCTTCATTTGCCCGCAAAGCTAATCCAGCTAGCATAGAAGCCACTTCTGATGAAACTTACCAGAGCTCCCCTCTACTGCCTCTGAAGACAGTATGGAGAAGGAATCTGGGCAGCACGGGTCAGGTGGCATGGATAACAGCTCCTGGCTCCCTAGGTCAGCTGCACCGCTTTCACCCTCCAGGTCATCTTCCACCTCCACGTCTTCATCGACGAATTGCTTGTCACCGTCTGCTCCGGTATCCTTTTCATGGGGGGGTGCTGACGTGTCCACAGGAGCTTTTGGGATGGTTGTGGGATCCCCGCTCAGGATTGCTTCCAGCTGCTTGTAAAATCGGCATGTAGCCGGCGCTGAGCCGGAGCGCCGGTTTGCCTCTCTGGCTCTGTGGTACGTAATCCGCAACTCCTTCACCTTCGACCTGCACTGAAGAGTGTCTCTCTCGTACCCCTTCTCTGCCATGGCCCAAGAAATCTGGCCAAAAATATCGAAATTCCACGGTAGCCTCTACCATCCTCGTTTTGGTGGTTTACATGTTGCGCGGTAAGACAGCTGTTACCGCGGAATAACATGGATTTGTGTGTGGACGCTGTGCCTGTTATTGCACAATAACCAACGTTATCGTGCAATAACTTTGCAGTGTGTACAAGGCCTAAGACTGCAGTGCAGTGCAGACATACCACAGCGTTGATGGCCTTTGATTGCTCTGGCATACCGTCTCAGACATAGTCTGTTCACTAGGTTTTAAGTCTCTGCACCTCAATCAATACTATAATCCATACAATCACAAATTACTTTAAAAAAGAATAGAATTTTTAAGGTGTAAACATATTACCCCAAACATATCCCCCAAAATTATTTGAATTTTAACTGGGGAAAAAAGTCAATAATGTCTCTCACAAAATACTAAAGTGATCTTAGCGGAATGGGGGAATGGATTACCTAGATGCGTACCTACTGTGATGCTGTCTGGGTTTAGGAGAACACTTATGATTATTTTTTATAGTAATGGTTCATAATTGGAGTAATCCATGGGAGCTATGCTGTGTTTGGTATCAACAGAAAGGTGGTAACTGACAAAATGATTATTTTGTCTGTGTGTAGGTGTCATATCTGTATTAGACGGTATGAATGTGATAGCTATATCTGTATTCCAAATTGTGTGATTCTGAAAAACATCCCAGACTGCAGGTCTGCAGTCATTGTCTCCTTAATGGCCCATCAAGGGAGACACAACCAGGTACAATGGGCCTGGGGAGAAACCCACCCAGTGAGTCATCCAATTCCAGACTGACCATGACTCAACTCCATTTTGGTCTCAAGTCCCCAGTCTACAGCCAAGCCAACGCCCATCTCTGGAACTATTCATATGTGACTGGAAAAAGGACTGAGATCCCCACAGGGACTGGGTGTCCATGAGAGGAACAAGACTACAAGCTGCTTTCCATGAACTATACATCATTTGTATGTGTTTGATTCACTTTGATTCTATAACATCTCTCATATTTTGTTTCTTTTCATTTTATATTAAACCTTTAGTTGTAGTTATTAAAGGATTGCCTATCAGTGTGGTATTTTGGGTAAGATCCAAACCTACATCATTCTGTGTAATGTGGGTGGCCCTTTAGGGTGAGGAGAATGTATTTCTGTAAGGAACCATGCGGCTAGGTGGGAGCCAGAGGATCTGGATTGCAATAAAGGGAGTTCTTTCTATTTTGGCAGACTTCTCGTGGTAACCAGTGTGGAGAACCAGGAGCCTGGTTGTGACTGATAGGGAGATTGGTTTAAGTACCACCCATCAGTGTTTGGGGAGTTTGCTTCTCGTTTTTGCAGCTTGTCCTGATTTTTGCACATTCAGGAGGTTATCCCAGGAGGCCCCGGTCACACCTACATCAACCTTCCATTAACCACATTTTAAAATGGTTTGACTTCACTAAAAATAATTACTTACCACCAGGGCACAACATAGAAAAAGATTTAGGAACTCCATGTGATACCCTTCAGACATTTCGGTATCTTGAACACTTAACAGTAACCTTGAAAAATAATCCTTTATTCAGTACAACGTGAAGTATTATGTTATAGTATTTTAAGATACTCACCAATTCTGATTTACCATATTCAGTATTCATTCACATATGGGACAATCCAAAGCTGAAATTCAAGGAAGAATCAAATACAAAAAAAAGTGAGGACAGGAAAAAAAAATGATATAAAGACTTACATACACATGTAAGCTTATGCACTGAGATCTAGAGCCTATTTAAAACCAATGAGAGCTTTTTTGTTGATTTCAATGGGTTTTGGATTAGGCCTAAAGGAAGTTCTCAGAGTACTGAAAGCTACTCAGTAGAGTAATTCTTCACAGAATTGGGGCCTTAACTACTCATATTAAAATGTTATTTCTGTGGATTAATGCATTCATTTATACAATAGCAATTAATTCAGGAAATTCTTATGGCCTGTGTTATATAGCAGGTCAGATGACATAGGAACAATGTTCCTTTGGCTTTATAATCTATGAAGCGATGTAATTGACAATACATGGAAAAGTAAACCAATGTCAGCACTGGAATATTTTAAGAAATTAGGTAATAAAGTACTTGTAGTAGCCTATACACATAAATGACTTAACTCTTTGTCACACCCAACGTAAAAGATAAATGGGAAACTGAATCACACATTTCATTGTCAGAGGAAGATTAAGGAGAAATATGGCAAAATATCAGAAAAGCAGCCAGATCATTATCTCTGATTTTCCTAGAACAGAATTATGAACAGATTTAACAGAATGCCGGAGTGCCTGCATAAAACAGGTTTAGCTACAAGGTGCTGCTAACCATTAGCTAATCTCTTCCACATCATTCTTTTCCTACAAATTACAAAAAGAATGGAGCAGAAAACACAGAAGTCTTTCCACCATTCTGAATATATTAATTTGTCACTCTCCAAAAATGTGCATGCTGGAATTAACAGCTGAATTAAATCTCCCGGCAGACATTAAGAAATAGGTATTTATGTGTCTATTAATAGCAAAACATATAATACTCAGAAAATGGAAATCTAACACACTTTCTAATCTATGCAGCATGGTTGAAAGAACTGTCGGTGACAGCTTTGATGGAGAAAATAGCTTTAGATAAGCAAATAAATTGAGAAAAATATACTAAAATGTGGTATCATGTCGATGCAGGGATACTCTTGTGATATAATCAGGTTCATAAACACCTCCGACAAAAACAACATTCTTCGGATTGCATTTGTAACTAGTACACACTGATCTTATCATCATGCACTGGCCTTTTCTTGTATCCATATTTGAAACTAAATGCAAACAGTAGCTAAATTCAAAACAATAAACTTCCGTGGTTGCATTCTTTTATAGTGATATTTATTACACAATATGAAAGAAAATGATTTGCTTTTCTGATTTTGTATTATAAAAAACATAGCACATTCAAAATAAATTAATAACATGTTACTAAACAAATAACTAAAAAGAGTTGTATTCCACACTATGAATTTAAGTAACTTACTCTTGATTTTGGTGGGATTCTCTGTGCATTTACCATAATTCTTTGACCTTTTTCATAAGTATACTTTTATTATTGATTGTCAGGAGAACATCTCAAATATTCTTTCTTTCAGCATCATTTAAAAAGCTATCCACCTGGTATAGTTCATTCATCTATACTGCTAGAGTACCAGTGATTTCACACTTTTCCTTTTCTAAGCAACTTTCCTTCGGTCACTAGAGGAGACAATGATTTCAATATTTCTCTTTTAGTTCACACAGTTTCACAAGATGCTTTATGCTACTGTAATTACTAGACACTGTATCCAAACTACTGTGCTCTGTTGGAGCCTAGTGCAACCATTATACTTCATATGAAATTATTCAGAACTCTGAATCACCATGATTTCATACATATCCATTTTCAGCGTAAAATAGCATTTTCTACAAATATTCCACATAGTTTGTCAATCAATCTCATTTACATGTATAGGAGTCCTTCATGCAAGCACCCCAGGGCTCTGTGCAGATTTAATATAAAAAGAAATGCAATAAATACTTAAAAGAATAAAATCAAACAAATATGTTTTTTAGTTCAGCCTCACAAATGGACAGTAATTTTTAAGTTTCTATACATAAAAAGAAAATAATTCTATGGAAGGCAAGAAAAGCATAGAAATACATATGATATATTAGCAGGTGTTTGAAATGTGGTACCAGAGGATCCAAAAAGTCTAAAGAACATGAGTGTCATTTTGGGTAGTTTCTTTTTTTTTTTTTCCAGTAGCAGCAGCAAGGCCAAATAATTACATGGTTAATGTTGTTTATTGTATAATGTTGTATATAATGTTCTAAAGAAAGCTCAATATCACCAAGGTCACAATCATTGTTTGAGGGGTAAAGAGAGCTGTCACTTAGAGAAACCAGCATGAATTATAGCTGAGATATCCACATTGAAGAACTAATCGATAGCAACTCAGTTTTATCTCAATGAAGTTCAAGAAATTTTTAAGACATCCATGCTTGACTATCATACAAGCAATTATGAAAAACATCAGGTGGTTTCACAGGATTTGCAAGAACTGAAACAAATACATCCGTGTATGAGCTGCACACATATGACACTCTAGGCCATGACAACAAATAATGGTACTCTATGGAAACATATATATACAAAGCAAAGAAGAATTTCAAGTAGCTCCCTGGGGACTTCTGAAACTAACTTGAATAAGTTCAAATGAATTCCCTGGAGTAATCCTGAACCAAAAATTCTCTAGAACATCATATTGAATGTGTCAGGAGAAGCAAGATCTAGCCAATCTGTATTCATAAAAATAAAGAAAAAAAAAAGAAAGTCATAGTTATAGGTATGAAAGACAAAAAGGGGTCGTTCAACACCAGGAGCAGAATGTTCACCCCAATAAATAAATGCTTTTCATTGTATATCCACAAAAATATCAGTTTTATGAAATTGTTGAACACCAGACTGCAGGATGCCTGCCAGCCCATGGAGTCCCAGCTGAAGCCATGGGCCTTTGGATTGCCAATCCCTGCTCCTCTCAGGAAGCCTAGGACTCCTGGCTGGAGTTGGAAACACAGTTAGCAATTGAGTGAAATTGACATTCTTGTCAGGTTCACGGCAGCAGTCCACTGAATACCAAGTGAAGTTATCAAGAATATCAACTGCACAGATTTCTTTTTGGGAACCCCATGTTTCAGTGACTTGTGGTGCGGGGACAGCGTGCATCTTCAATTCATGATAAATTTTGGTTAAATTTGCTTTAGTTCAAAACTGGACAAAAGACAATTGCAAAATACCGAAATTTCTTGGAAACTATAACCAAGTTTTGGCGACTTCTAGCTACTATTAATGTTATCAGCAATTGAGGGACAAATAGATGCTGTCCCCTGATAGCTACTCAGCAGATATGAGCTCACAATGTAAGGATTTTGGCGACTTCTTTTAGGGAACAGACTCTACAGCACTCTCACAGACCAACACTGGAAAATTTAGGTAAAGTACTAGAGCAGAGGAGAAAAAAAGGAATTAATGCCAAGCTGCCTGTCCTTTCATCTTTTAAGCTCCAGGATGAAGACTGTGGTTGATCAATAAATGTATTTCTCTGACACAAAAGGACTCTTTGCAAGAAGGGTAAATCTTATCTACTCAGGAGACAGAACTTTCTTGAGGTCTGTTCCAAAGCTGTGGAATGAATTTTCCTAAGAACTATCATAAACCTCTCCACCTTCCACTTTCAATGCAAAGTGCATTCTTTGGCTTTTCCTAACATAAAATATGGGGGAGGGAGGAGGTGCTTGTGTGGGTGTGTTAAAAAATATCCAGACACTCCACTGCATATACTCTGGGAAGAGAGGGAGGAAACAAATAAGCGACAGCTGTTAGTCACATGCTTAATGCACTAGTGGAGGGCATTCTGATACTATAGGGAAGAGCATGGTTTAAGAATCTACATAGATTAGAATATGAGAAGTTAATCTGAAAGGCTAATTAGTTGTAAATTACAAGGGACTTCCTAGCATTTCTGTATGTTCTTCTAACCTGCTACGCGTGTTCCTCTTGTACAGACACAGTTTATCTTAGGTGGGATTTACAGAAGACCCTTGCTCCTTACCATCTGTGTTGTGTTCTGTGTTGGTTATTACTTTAGAGCTTATCCCAGCAACAATATTTATATTTAGTCAGATAAATAATTAATAGAGATGTCTGGGAATTTTTATTTCTCACTACAAATTTTGACAAGCAAAAGGACTTGGCTCTGTTCTCTGATTGGTTAATAACAATATTTTTTTTTTGGTGCCTTTATTTACCAGTCACATCTCATTTCCTATCTTCAGATAGGCAAAATTTAGCAGTCATGTCTCATTTCCTTTCTCCAGATTGGCAAAATGGTCATACACTTAGTCTCAAGACTTTTTATTTTGGTCAACATATTTTCAAACTAATCTAGAAATCTAGGCAAGCTTTACATTTTCTAGTTTTTTAAGCTATGTGGAAAATCCTTTAAATGAGCCATTCGTGGAAAACTGTTAATATTCTGATCAACAGATTAAAACACTGGGAATATTATTTATCTATACCTTGCCTGTAAAATAGCGTAGAATTTTTCTGACTGATACAGCAATATCAAAGCAGGATAATTCTCTCATACTGCTGACAGCATAATATTCAAATAGAATTCTCTAAAGAAAAGGTTATCTTCTCCCTTATGCAGTCTGATTAGAAATCTTATATCTTCATTAGTCATGAATATCCTGTTTTATAAATTTAAGAAATTGCAACTTTTTTTTTTAATATGCTGGATTGAATCCAGCAAAGTCATAGAATAATACGAATGCAAAATGCATTCTGAAGACTAAACTGATATTCCTGGAGCATGAGGTGTGGTTTGGTTTTTTGTTTTTTTAAACAAATCCTGCATTAACAGGCAAAATTAAGCACACAGCTCTTATTTTGTTCTGACTTTTTCCACTGATTTCTTTTCAATAAAATATTCATGTCTATATGCTCTGAAGAGTTTATTACAATTCACCTCAATTAACATATCTTTATCCTGCTATTTGATGAGACCCAAATTATAAATTTAAACAAGCTAACACAGAAAATTCTTTCATGGCAAACAAGCACCATTGCTGTTGGCAAGCTAAGGCCCTTGAAGCATCCCCCTTGAAGCTATGTATGCCTCGAAGGTGCCCATCTGGCTGTTCAGTCTCTCCTTAAGAAAAAAAAAACATGTCTCTTCCCATGGGGAGCTCTGTACAGTTGTTAACAGCATTAAAGTAATTTCCTCATTAAGTAATAATGTAACCTGGTCAAGCGCCTTTGCTAGGCAGTAACTGTTTAGTTAAAAGTAATTAAGATGTTTGGTTAATAGTTAGTTAAAATGGAAGAGTGGATGGCTTAGGAGCTTTTAAATGTGCTTCAGAGGATTTCACTTCATTGTCAAGCAGTTCAAACCCAGCTTAGGCTGGTGCTACTGTACAATAGTTTAAAGGTATCCATAGGTGCTGAGTGTTCTTACAGGACACAGATGGAGAGAGTTTCTGCTCCAATCCTGCAATTTGTTGCACGTAGGTGTGCTCCTTCCCCACACCAGGCCTGACTAGTATCAAGAAGGCTCTGGGTGTATGCTGTACACAAATTCTGGGTTTGGAGCCTGAAAGAGCACAGACAGAAAAGCATTCTCTGAGAATCCTAAAAGAAGAGTTACTTGGGAAATATTTTGGGCTTTACTTTTAAGTTTTTGATTTATTCTTACAGGCATACATAAAAAGAAATTGCTGTTCTCAGTCCAGTCTCTGTTGGACAAGGATCCAGAACATGAAAAGATGGGCCACTACATGCGGTAGTATAACCAGAAAAGACAAGGATGGCAAGTTACAGATCATGAACCATTCTCTGTCCTAGACATGGTTCCTCCAAGTCACCACTGAATCACACAATCAAGACTGTGTGGGGAAAGCTTGCTCTGTCATCACTTCTGCCATACCCATAAAACAGATAAATAGAGAAGACAAATCAGAAGACCTGTCAATCTGGCATCATTCAGGAGCACTAAATTCAGATTCAAATATTAATCATGTTATTTTAATTAGTTAAAACATATTGGGGAGCTGGTGTACTGCACCTCAGGTTAAAGAGGGAGAGAGTATGTTGTTGTCAAACTATCCTAGAAGGACAACAGAGTCCTGTGGCACTTTTAAAGACTAACAGATTTATTTATCGCATGAGCTTTCGTTGGAGAAAATCCCACTTCGTCAGACGCTTTGAAGATAGGAAAGTTACAGAGTGGTAGGAAATTAAATGCAGGGGAGTGTATGACATAGCATCAGGTCAGGCTGTAACAGCAAATCAAAATAGGTGTTAGGATTCAAAACACTGGGGAACAGCACATAGAGGAAGGTGAGGTCAAATCACGTGTTGTAATGAGAGAAAAATCCATAGTCCCTGTTTAACCCCAAGACAACTGAGTCAAATTTGCATATAAGTTCGAGTTCTGCAGACTCTCTTTGAAGCTGTGATTTGTTATTCATCTGTTTCAACACAGCTATTAACAAGTCGTCAAGGGAGTGAGCAGGGAGATTGAAGTGTTCCCCTACAGGTTTTGCAGTGTTGCAATTTCTGATGTCAGATTTGTGTCCATTGATTCTTTGGCGCAGAGACTGTCCTGTCTGTCCAATATATAAGGCAGAGGGGCATTTCCGGCACATGATGGCATAAATCACATTGGTGGATGAGCAGGTGAACGAACCCTTGATGGAGTAGGTGGCATGATTAGGCCCTGTGATGGTGTCATCAGTGTAGATATGAGGGCAAAGTTGGCAGTGTGGTCTGCTGCAGGGCTGTGTTCCTGCTTTAGTGTTTCTGTTCTGTGATCTGTTGCTGGTAAGTGTCCTTTTAAGATTAGGGGGCTGTCTGAAAGCAAGGAGAGGTCTGTCTCCTACGGCTTGAGAGAGTGAGGGATCATTTTGTAAAATAGGCTGTAGTTTTTTGATGATGTGTTGAAGAGGTCTGGCTTGGGGGTTGTAGGTGGTGACCAGTGGCGTTCTGTTGTTGTTTTTCATGGGCTTCTCCTGCAGTAGTTGACTTCTGGGTACCCGTCTGGCTCTGTCAATTTGTTTCTTCACTTCTGTGGGTTTGTACTGTAGTTTTAAGAATGCCTGGTAGAGATCCTGAAGGTGTCTGTCTCTGTCTAAAGGGTCAGAGCAAATGCGGTTATATCTTAGGGCTTGACTGTACACAATGGATCGTGTGGTGTGTCGAGGATGGAAGCTCGAGGGATGTAGGTAACTATACCGATCAGTAGATTTGCGGTATAGGGAGGTCTTTATGTGCCCATTGCTAATTTGCACTGTAGTGTCCAGAAAGTGGATCTCTTGTGTGGAGTGTTCCAGGCTAAGTTTGATTGTGTTGTGGAAATTGTTGAAATCTCT